>VMDO01034565.1:0-16825 GCA_007922755.1 Pedetes capensis
TTTTTTTTTTTTTTTTTTTTTTTTTTTTTTTTTTTTTTTTTTTTTTTTTTTTTTTTTTTTTTTTTTTTTTTTTTTTTTTTTTTTTTTTTTTTTTTTTTTTTTTTTTTTTTTTTTTTTTTTTTTTTTTTTTTTTTTTTTTTTTGTCCTGGAGGGTCTGAACCCAGGCCTTCCCTCGTACTTTACAAGTGCTCTACCTCTGAGCTTCACTCTAACCCCTTTTTTTGTTTTTTGTCTTGAGACAGGGCCTCCCTCAGTTACACAGGCTGTCTCTGCCTCGAAACTTGTGATCCTCTTGCCTCTGCCTCCTGAGTTTCTGGGATTACAGCGTCACTGAGATTACAGACATGTGCCATCATGCCCAGCTCTTCTTTGACTCCTGTAAAAATTCTCAGATTTACAGAAAAGTAGAGCAACCAGGATAAAGATGATATGCCATCACCTTGATTTGTTTGTTAACATTTTTCTAGTGGTAGAACCCATTTTTTTTGAAAAATATATTTAACTTTTGTTATGGGACATTTCAAACACATATACAAGCAGAGAGAGTAAAGAGCTCAGCAAGTTGATTACCAGCATGCACCACCATGGCTGGCAAAATATTTATGTTCACTAAAGGTAGATATGACAGCAACAGGGTTTTCCATGGCTGATTGTTTTGGGATTGTTTCAGGAGTGGGCTGTCACATCCTCCTCCCGTTTTTGCGGTACTGTGAATGGAACCCTGTCCATGATATGCTGTCCTTTGTTTCAATTAACGTACCTTAGAAATTACTCAACAGCTGGATTTTGTAGAGTCGTGAGTGCAAATTTATTAACTGCTGGGTTTCATGATCGCTTTAGGAGTTTTTGTAATCACCCCAAACTAACTTTCACTAATCTTAAAAGTTACCTCTAAAAACACCTGAAAAAACCCCTCAGGTCCTCAGTGAATTCTTCATATTGGATGAAAAACAGACCCTAAGTGGTAAAGGAGGTGTCTTTCTTCTCTGATTTGAAACTTAAATTTTTATTAATTTAATTTAACTTAGTCTTTTTTTTTTTTTTTTGAGACAGGATCTTGCTGTGTAGCACAGGCTGGCCTGGAACATACTCTGTAGACCAGGCTGGTCCTGACCTTACCTTGCTTCTCCTGCCTAAGTCTCTTGAGTGCTGGGATTATAGGTGTAAGTCACCATACCTGGTTGATTCGGACCTTTTATGCTTTACTAGTAAATCTCATTGGCAAATCCATTTTGGTTTTAAAATCAGAAATTTCTTCCTGAAGAAGAAGTACACGTTTATGATTGTATTTTTTGTTCTTTTATCTTTCCTTGAAGGATGTGTGTGTGTGTGTGTATGTGTGTGTGTGTGTTTTGGTTTCTGCACAACCAGTATCCTTAACAGGTCTTTGGATTTCTGTTTCAGGAACAGCTGGCGGAATTAAAAAGAAACAAAGAGGGCGGGAGAATTCCGACGCCATCATGCAGCGAAGTATCATGTAAGGGCCCTGCCCCATGCCTATGCACCCGCCAAGCCCTGTGTTTCTTGCTCCAAGTCTGTGCCTTTTCCTAGAAGTTGAGTTAGCCAGGCACAGTGGTGCATGCACGTAATCCCAGCAACTAGGGAGGCAGAGACAGGAGGATCACAAGTTCTGAGGCCAACCTGCATAACTTAGTGGGATCCTGTCTCAAGATAAAAAAACAGAAAAGGGGTTGAAAAGGGATTGAGGGTGCAGCTCATTGGTAGAGTGCTTGTAAAATATGCATGAGGCCCTAGGTTCACCTCCCCAGTACCACAAAAAAACAGAGAAGTTAGACTTCAAGTGAGAATTTCCAGGCACGGAATAGTATGGCAAATGGGGAGTGGAACATGGGATGGAGGTAATGCATTAAGTAAAATTTTTTTTAGTTTCAGGAAATAGAAACCCTAATGGAGTGATTCTGGATTAGTGGCAGTTTTGCGCCCTCCTCCCCCTTCAGGGAACATCTGGCAGTGTCTAGAGACATTTTTGGTTGTCACAACATGAACCAAATATTTGTCCTTTGGTTGCTGTTGGTATCTGGAAGACAAGTCAGCGTGTGCTGCACCTACTTCAGCATGCAGGGCTGCCTTCACACCCACGCCAAAGAATGCTCCAGCCTAATTGTCACTGTCGCCTGGCTTGAGACCCTCTGAACCGTTACTGCAAGCTGGCTTTGGGAAAAGAGAAAGGGAATCACTGGGCTTATGTAGTCGTAACCGAGAGCAACTAACCCTGGGCTTCGTTAAATGCAGTTGCCAAAGCTTTGTCACTGGGAATCCATGTCTCTCCTCGTTCAGCTCGACTGTCTTTGGTGATGTCACTCTCAGGCTGGCTTTCCCTGGGTTAGCAGTTCTGAAGGAGAGAGTGTCCCTCCTATGGCCATCCCAGTGATAGCCAGAGTCAAGCTTCAACCTGTGCTGAATGCCTATCCCTGAGCCAGCCACCATAGACATAGGCATGCAGTGCACTGATTGGCCAGGCGCGGGCCAGGTGTCTGTGTCTGGTCCTAGGTGAAAGGGCAGGCCACGCACCTTGTACGTACTGAGATGATTCTGGGGGAAGAAGCATCCCAAGAGGACAACAGAGAGGCCATTAACAAAAGGAGGGGAGTGGATGCCAGGCAGACCCAGGCCTGGACATCCAGCACTGAAACCTGGGAGTCAGTGGGGGACACAGATCCCGGGGTGCATTTTTCTTGTGTGATGAACAGCCTGGGAATAATCTGTCCTGGGCTTACAGCGCCTTCAGTTGCTTTCTGTTTTCTCCACTTGCCTTTCCCTCTTCCCCTCTTGCTTCCCTTCCTTTCCCTCCCCTTTCCATTAAAAAAAGGGGGTCTGTGCTGGGTGGGAGTGGGTGTTGGGAGCCATAGGTACAGCACCCATGAGGTACGTGTCGGGGCTGTTACCATTCTCCTTCCTCACCCCTTTGTGTCCCCCAGGTCATTTTTCCAACCCACCAAAGAGGGTAAAGTGAAGAAGCCTGACAAGGAGACAACAGCCAGCAGCAGAGGGACAGACGCCCCTCCCAAGTGCGTAAGGGGCACAGGACATGGGAGATGTCTTCAGCACGCGGGATGGTTTTGGCAGCAAGTATTATAAACCTAATTCAGAGGACTCAGGCTCTACAGGGGATTCCCACCCCCCCAACTGGAGGGTTGAACCCAGGGCCTCACACAGGAAAATGCTGCACCACTGAGCTGCACCTCCAGCCCATTTTTCACTTTTTGAGTCTAAGTCGCACAGGTTGCCGCTGGCTTTGAGCACATGATCCTCCTGCCTTAGCCTCCCAAGTCACTGGGATGACGGGCATGCACCACAGTGCCGTGGCATCATGGTGCTTGGCTCAAAAGGAGTATTTTTGTTCAAATAGCTGTGGGTCAAAAAGCAGGTCCAGCTGGGCCTGCTGGTACACACCTGCAATCCCAGAGACTTGGGAGGCAGAGGAAGGAAAATGGTGGGTTCGAGGCCAGAGGCAGCTTGTGTAACTTAGCGAGACTGATTCGAGATAAAAGAGTAAAAGATGGACTAGGGGTGCAGCTCAGTAGTGGAGCACCTGCCAGGGATGCACAAGGCCCTGGGTTCAGCCCCTGAATACTGCAAAAACAAAGCAAAACACAGATCCAGTGTCAGAAACAGCTGGATCCAGGCCTCAGGACCCTGTTTCCACATATTTTGGCTTCACTCGAGATCACATTTTCTGCATGCAGTAGGGAAGCTGGCCATTGCGCATGTCATGACATCACACATCCTCAAGGAAGATGGTGTGTGGCTTTGCTTGGGTCACACAGTCACCCTGGGCCGGTCAGCTTGCCAGAGTATGGATGTGAGCACAGTTAGTCCACATCCCTAAATTGGGACCTTGGGCAAGTGACTTCACTTCCTGTGCTCCAACTGCCTTGTATGTAAAGGGCATCTAGTCTACATGAGGCTTTCTGTGTGGGTTCAGTGAGTGAGGAGATGTTCAGTTTGTAAAACAGCACTAGGTTCAGAATAGGCACTCAGCACGTGGTACAAATCCCATAATGATGCTTTCTAGCATTCTTGATTTTCAGATCAGTCCTTATAGTATACACACTGCTATACGCAAATACACGTGAGGTAGTATTTTCTGTGGTTTAATTTAAAAAATTATACTGTGATGTTATGTGTGTTGATCAACTTGTCTCTTTAGTTAACGTTATCACTTAGAGGTTGTTTTCCCATTCAGGAACATTCAGAACATACTCTCTTATTTTTACCTTCTGCCTTATGTTCCATTTTACACATATACTGTAGAAACTATTTAGCATTCCCCTATTGGTGGGCACTAGGTTGTTTCCAATTTGTGGTTGTAACAGTTCCAAGCTACAGTGAATAGTCTACCTGTGTGTCCTTGGGCATCTGGGTAGATATTTTTGTTTGTCTAGCATAGGTACCATATATGAAGTTACACATGGCAACTGTGAAAACATCAACTCAGAGGAGCAGATAAACTAAAAATTTGACCTTCCAATATTTACTTCCTGGAGGAACCTTGTTCACTAATTTGAGGCTTATGCACCTAACACAGTTATTTGTCCATAGTGGTGGTGGTGTTAGGTGCCATCCAGTCAGTATCCAACTCTTCGAGATCCTATGTACAATGGGCAAAACACTATTGTCAGTACTTCTCTGCTATTCATAGGGTTTTCAGTGGCTGATTGTTTTTTGGGAGTGGGTTGCCGGGTTCTTCTCCCAAGCCTACAGTCTCTAGTATTCCCAGGCGGTCCCCCATCCAAGTACTAACCAGGCCTGACCCTGCTTAGCATCTGAGATCTAATGAGATTGGACGCCACAAGGCTACGGCTGTGGGCTTGCCCATAGAAGGTGTCAATAAATACTTGTTGAATGGATAGATATTTCCTAAACTGGATAGCAGGGGCTGTTTGGTCAGAGTATAGCTCAAGTAGTTGACATAATGCCTTGCATGTAATAGATACTCAGTAACAAACACCTCTTAATTTGTTTTTAAATAACAAAAGCTGCACTATTATATACGGAAGTTGCTTATATGTTTTTATGTTGCACATATACATATATATGTGTGTGTGTATATATGTGTGTGTGTGTGTATATATATGTATACATGTTTACGGGATCATATATGTTGATTTATTTAAACATCTAGCAAGTATCTTTCATGTGCCAGGCACAGTTCTAGACCCTGTGGGTTTAGTGGTGAACATAATAGATAGCCATTCCTTTCATAGGCTTTTTTCCACCAAGAAAGTCATAGGGGCCTTTCCACGGTGGTGTGCACAGGCCCACCACAGTTCTTGCAATGCAGCCGTGTAGAGTGAGTGCCAGTCATTGGTAAGTAGGGGGTTGTTAGTGTGTGACGTTGGTCTCTCTGTTCAGACTGTGAGCTGTGTGCGTGCGGAAGCCTGTAGACATCAGCCTGCACTCAGTGCCCGAGTGACCTCCATCGGAGCACATGTCACCCTGCATTGTGGTGGCGGTGTCTGTGTCCCCTTAGACCAGGAGCCCAGAGCCAGCCTCAGAAGAGGAGTTAGGCTGCTTCAACATTCACTTAGTTAAAATAAAGGTTGCCCTTCTCTCGCGTCAGCCTCTGGGCTGCCAAGGCAGTTTGGGGCTGCCAGGTGGGTCTGTGCCACTAGACTGCCCTGGGACAGTGTAGGGAGCCGCCCTCACCGCGCTGTCAGAGTGAGCTTGTCACTTCTGGGGTCCGCATGGAGGGCTGGCAGTCAGGAGCAAGTTTCACGGGTCCCACATGCCGCCTGCCTCTGAAGTTGGTCAGAGCTCATCATGCGGCCACCCCTTGCTGAGGGGAGTATGGGTCCTGGCTGGTGCCTCGCCGAAACTGGAGCTTCTGTGCCTTACGAGAGATCTCCAAGTGGGTGACGGTGTCCAGCCCATCCCAGGGTCGGCACTCAGGAGGACTCAGATGGGGTGGAGGGAGCGGTGGATGACTGAGCGCACACGCCAAGGAGGCGCCTAGGAAGTGCTCACTGGAAACCCGAAAGGCAGCGAGAGGATAAGCCGAGTGTCTGGGGCAGCGTTCCACGCTGTCTGTCCTCACACCCGCATTTCCTCGCCTGCCAGGGTGGCACTGAAGGAGAGGAATGGAGTGGTGCCCGAGAGCGACTCTCCGGTGAAGAGGCCAGGGAGGAAGGCAGTCCGGGTCCTGAGCAGCGAAGGGGAGGAGGAAGACGAAGCCCTCAGCACCCCTAAAGGCCAGGTAGGTCCCTGTCTGCTGGCCTGTTTTTACCAGAAGAAACCTAGTTCCTACTCTCCTGTGGGGCTGTGCATGGCACCCACACAAGAGGACTCTGGAGGCTTTGCCTGGGAAGGAGGCAGGGACGGTGGCTGTGCCCTGGAGCAGGCAGCCTGGTCCACGGGGTCCAGCTTCCCCTCTTCCCTGGGACCAGGGGCTGCCTATGCCCTTGGCCTCGTATGCCTAGGTGGCTTCACCTGTGACCTGTACGCTTGTAACGCCCACCTTTTCGGGTGGGCTGTGAAGATGGAGTGAGTCCCTGTACTGCAGATCTGAGAGGACTGCCTGGTGTAACCTAAGGACTTGTGGAACACCCAGTCTCTCCTGCTTCAGATACACGGTGTCACTGCCTTCCTGTTGGAGAGTCACTGGGTGCTTGTGTGAGGCTCTATGGGTGGCACCCGATAGACAGGCCCCTCAGGAGGCCCAGTCCTGTCATCCTGTCCTCAGAAACTCCGGTGCTGCCAGTGTAGGCCAGAGCTGGTGCCTGTGGAGACCTGGCAGCCCCTGTGATCTGCCTCTGTTCTCTATCCTGCTGCATCTTCCACGATGTCGACAACTTGTCCCCCGCTCTCCCCTCCCCTCTTCTCACACGCCCAGGGAGGCTTCCACGTCTGGGCCCTTTGTGCTGCTCCTTGCCTGCCTCACTGCCAGCCACACGTCTCAGTCCCTCACTCTCTTCAGGTCTTCGCTTAGGTATCGCCTTCTTGGTGCAACTTCCTGAGAGCGTGTGCTTCCCATTGCCTTAGGGTTCTTCTGGTCAGGAGACTGAAGTGGGCTCCGGGTGTGGACAGGGTTGTCTGATTCTGGAGGTTATAGAGAAGAATCCGTTTCCTGCCTCTTCTCCATCTTTTAAGCCAGCCACGTGGCCTCCAGCTGTGCCTGTTTTCTGTGGCCACATCTCTCTCTGACTCTGTTCTCCTTCCTCTCCTACTTTTAAGGACCTTGTGACTGCATTGGGCCCACCTTGACAGTCACTCCATCTTCAAGTCCCCTGACTAGCAACCTTAATTGCCCTTGGCCTTGTAGCATGACATATTCATAGGTTCTGGGGATTGGGATGCAGCCATTGTCAGGACCTTGAATTTTGCTTTGAGGATGGTAGATTTTGAGCAGAAAAGGGGCAGAGGTAGCTTTCAAAATAGCCCTTGGAGGCTTGTGTCCATCAGAGAGAGTCCAAACAGGAGGCAGAAACCACACCAGAAACTTTGAAAGAATTCAGGGTACAGAACTGTCACCAAGGCATGCAGTTGTTGACGAGGTGGCTGAAGGGGTAAAAAGAACTGGAAGGCACTGTGGAGGTAGCAACTGCTGGGTGCAGATACCACCCCTAGGGCCGGGAGCCAAATCCAGATTTCCCTAGCAGGGAGGCTGGAGGTGACTGTTGGGGTCTTGGAGCTTAGAGGGACCCTGAGGACTGGGAACTGAGCTTTGCGCAAGGGGCCCTGGGCAGGAGGTCCTGTTGTCTGACAGGATGCCATGGAATGTACATGAAACACTCCCTGACACCGTGCCATGCTCGGCACGGTTGTCAGTGCTTCTTGGCTATTCCTAGCGTTTTCAATAGCTGATTGTTTTGGGAGTGGGCTGCCACCTCCTTCTCCCTAGCCTGTTGCACCTGGTATTCCCAGGTGGCCTCCCATCTAAGGACTAACCATGCCGACCCAGCTTAGCTGAGAGATCCGACGGGATCAGATGCCAGGGTGGTGTGGCTTGCAGAGTAAATAAATATATGTGTATAATGTATATTCCAATGTATTCCAAACTAAGAAACTTGATTCTTAGAGTATCTTGATAAAATACTTAGAATGCCTTTATAGAAAAAGCATATCCTGTATATTCCTGAATTTAATCTTCATTCTTTCAGCCGTTTTAGTAGGCTAAACCTACCAGATGGGCTGGGGTTTAGGTCAGTTGGTAGAGCGCCTCTCTGCACTCTCTGAGGCCCTCGGTTTAATCCTTAGTGCCAAAAAAACAGGAGATGGATGTGGCAATCCACTCCTGCAGCAATCTGGAAACAATTAGCCATTGAAAACCCTATGACGGTTGCTATGAGTTGGGCCCAACTCACAACAACAAAAAGTCAGATACAATTTAGAAGCACAGGTGGATTGGATTCGTGGTCGAGGATTTGAGAATATATCAGTAAATAAAGTAAATGCAGATTGTAAAGGTCCCTGGCAAAAGAAAAGAAAAGAAAAGTGAATTGTTATTGGCGTCCATGCAACTACTCTGGGTGATGGAGTGACCAGTCAGGTGGGAGAGGACTGCCTGGCCTGGGAATGGAACCATTGGGCCAGAAAGGGCTGGCACGGAGAGCCGCAGAGTCCCCTCCGCTCCCAGGTGTTGGGGTCTGAGATCACGAGGTGTCTCTCTGTCCGTCTCTTCACTGTGGCATTGCTTTCTTTGCCCTTGCAGAAGAAGCCTGCACTGGATTCCCCACAGGGCTCTCCTCCCAGCCCTGACACGTGTCCCGAAAACAGCCCGTTCTTTTCCGACACGTCCCCCATGGAGATCTCGCCATCAGGGATCCCGAAGCGTCGCACCGGTAAGGACGCCGGGCCTTGCCCCTCCAGCTCCTGTCTTTCTCCTCAGTTGGGGTCCTTGCAGTGGCTCCGATCCTACCATTGTGGCCATGAGCAGGGCTCCCCCGTGCGTGAGCTGTGTGACCTTGGGCAAATGGCTTACCCTCTCAGAGAACAGAGGATCATAATTATGACACCCACTGCGCTCGAGTGTGGGGAGGTTTAAAAGCTAATACACAGGAAGTGCTCGTACCTGGGCCCAGCCCACTGTCATTGTGATCAATATGTGCAGTGGTGGCTGCACGGCTCAGGGTGGGGACACAAGGATGGGCTCACAGTAACTTCTAGAAGAGAGGTTAACCAAGCTGAGCCCTGAAGGGCACAGAAGAGCCAGATGGAAGAGGAGGAGGGAAGAGTGTTGTAGGTGGGGCAGAGGCTGAGCTGGGAAGGCCACTGGGGCTGCTCAGGGTGTGGTGTGCTGTAGAAAGTTCTAGAAATCCAGGCTGAGGACAGCACCTTTGTCCTGAGGGAGAAAGGGAGGGGAGTGGCTTGGTGTGGGGAAGGACAGGGCGGGAGGCGTATGCGGTGCAACTGCAGAGCGCGTGAAATGTGGCCGCTGAGACCGAAGAACATCCTTTCAGTAAGAGTTACATCTGAAAGCCAGTACAAGTCGGACATCCCAAATCCAAAATCCGAGATCTGAAATGCTCCCAAGCCAGAAACTTGTGAGCATCACATCAGTTCAGCTGGTAAAGTGAACACAAAATTCCCAAATTTGAAAAATTCTGAAATCCAAATTGCTTCCGGTCCCCGGCATTTTGGATAAGGTATATTCTAGCGGAACTGGATTCCGTTAGTGAAAACTTCCCAGAATTTTAGGAGCAGCTTGCATAGCTAAGTCTACTTTTTTCTTTTTCTTTTTTTACTTTCTCTTTGTTTGTTTGTTTATCTATTTATTTAGTTTTTGAGATAGTGCCTTATTCTGTAATCCAGGCTGGGACTTGCTATGTAGTGTAGACTGTCCTCTAACTCGAAATTCTGTGCCCCAGCCTCCTGAGTGTTAGGGTTACAGGCATGCATCACCACACCCAGCTCATGAAGCTCCTTTCTCGTGTGTGTGTGTGTGTGTGTGTGTGTGTGTGTGTGAGACTTGATGGTCGAACCCAGGGCCTCGCGCATACTTTGCAAGTACTCTGCCACTGGGCTGCACCCCCAGTCCATTTTTAATTTTTTATCTTGAATCAAGGTCTCACTAAATTATCACAGGCTGCCTCAGGCTTTGAACTCGGAATCCACCTGCCTCTGCTTCCCGAGTTGCTGGGATGACAGGTGTGAGCCACTGCGGCCAGCTGTGAATCTCCTTTTCAACTGTAAATTTTATAAAACCTAGACACAAATCAGATGTTTCTGATAAAACTTAATTGTCTGAATTGACATGTATGGTCAGCGCATCATAGTTTGAATACTTAGTATGGAAAAGGAGTGTTGATTATTGAATATTGAAAACACGTTGGGATCGTATTCTGTATATATTGTTTAGTAAAAATATGTGATTAAAAGTAGGTTCACTTAGGGTTTTTTTTTCCTTTTCTTTTTCGAGTACAGGTGAGTTGAACCCAGGGCCTTATGCATGCTAGGCAAGTGCTCTACCACTGAGCTGCACCCATCCCCGTCTTTATAAAATTTTATTTTGAGATAAGGTCTCAGTTGCACAGGCTGCCTCTGCTTTGGAACCCACCATCTTGCGTCAGCCTCCTGGGTGGCTGGGATGGCAGGCATGCAGCATGGCGCCCAGCTTTTTCCTTCTTTAAACATGGCTGATGTAAAGTTCAGGGTCATCTGGTTGGCTCCCTGAACGCTTCCATGGGCGCTGCTGGTGACGAGGAGTGCTGTGGGAGCTCTGACGTCAGCTAGCCCAGAGGAGGTGATGGCCGGGTAGTGTCTGTGTTGGGAAGAGGCAGCTGGCGAGGGTCTGGGCAGGAACAGCGTGTGCAGAGTCCTGGAGGAGGAACCTCTCATGCACTTCAGTGTTTCTGGAGAGGAAATGTGTGGGCTCGGGGTTTAGTTCAGTGGGTGGAGCGCTGCTCCGCACTCTTTGCGGGCCCAGGTTCCATCCCCAGCAGCACAAAAACGGATGAAAGACATGACAATCCACTCCTGAAAGCAATCCCAAAAAACAGCCGTTGAAGACCCTATGAGGGTCGCTATGAGTCGGACGCCACTCAACAGTACCTAACAACAACAGCAACAAATGTGGTTTGGGGAGCGGGGGGAGAGTTTGGGGATAGCGTGGTGAGAGATGAAGGAGAGAGGAGAGTGGGGGTGGATCCTGGAAGGCCTTGCACACCCGCCAAGGAGCCTGGGCTTCCTCCTGGGGTGCAGGTGACCCATGGAAGGGCTTTGAGTGAGGAGAGGCAGGGTCAGCCCTGCGTGAGAGGTGGTCACCATGAAGTAGCAGGGGCTGGGTGGGCTGGAAGCCCAAGCTGGACACACTGGTTGGCCCTGGGGGTGTGTCAGGAAATACTTTCACAGGAAGTGACCCTGAGCTGTTTCCTAAAGGTCCTCGAAATTGCCTGTGCAAAGGCCCGGTGGTGTGATGAAGCCTGGCGGGTTTGGGAACTTGTGCTATGAAAGCAAGCCAAGTGGGTGGTGTGGAGAGAGTCAGGTTGGATGGAGAGGGGTGAGGTCGTGGATGGGGGATAGGCGGATGGACCGGGATAGCGTGGAGAATGTGGAGTTGGGGCAGTGTTCTGAGCACGGAGGGCCAGGGCCAGCCCTGGCTGGCAGACGGTTCCTCTGGGGCTGTGTGACGGAGCCACTGGCAGCCAGCAGCCAAGGAGGAGGCATTGATGAAAGCACCCACGAGTACCTGTCGTGAGGCCTCTGCCTCGCACTGCATCTCTTTGGAGCCATCTCCAGCAGGGTCTGAATCTCTGCAGTAGAAGTGCAGGTGTGAGCTGTTCCCTTGGGGGGATTCAGGAAGGGCTGGCGACCACCACAGGGAGTGCAGGTGTTAATTCCCCAGGGCTGCCCTAGGAGCCGGGTAAATGTGCGCCTCGGTTATCCCCCCAGGTTCCAAGGCAGCCAGGGTGCTTCCGTGCCAATCCCAGCAGTGACTAGGAGTGGCTACTTGGTGGCCTGTGGATTCACTGCCTTTTCCAGACCTCCGAGGTTCCGGAACAGCTGTCTGGGATGCACAGGGACAGTGAGACCCCAGGGATGCAGTGGGGGCCGAAAGCACTGCTGGTATCAGGCACCATGCTGAGCACATTCTGTCCTCTTTCACTGGTGGGGATTGGTTCTGTTCTCCAGGTGCAGGAGAAGGAAGCACAGAAAGGTTAAGTACCTTGCTCAAGGTCACACAGCCAGGGAGCAGCAGGCCTGGGGGATGAGGCCTATCCTGGGGCAGTGGCTGTGGGCAGGTGCAAAAGGGAACGGGGTCCAGAACCTCCTCAGAGGCCCCTGCAGTGGTTCTGACCTCCTTGGGGCAGGAGTGGATGGGTGGGGGAGGTCAGCCACCCACCCCGAGCCCTTTGCCTTCCCAGCTCGGAAGCAGCTCCCGAAGCGGAAAATTCAGGATGTCCTGGAAGAGCAGAGTGAAGACAAGGACAGAGAAGCCAAGAGGAGAAAGGAGGAGAAAGGTGAGGCCCAGGAGGGGAGACCTCCGTGCATGCGCGCGCGCGTGTGTGTGTGTGTGTGTGTGTGTGTGTGTGTGTGTGTTTGTACGTGTGTACCTGGAAGGGAAGGAGTACAGGATTTTGATGCCTTTGTTCAGGACTCCATACACCACAGCTGGAATTCCATACCCTAGCACAGGAGCTGTCAGCATGAAAGTGTTTTGGAATATGTTTGTCTGTCCTAACTTGGGGGCTGGAGTTTAGCTCAGTTGGTAAAGTGCTGCTCTCCTGTGTCTGAGGTCCTGAGTTTGATCCCCAGCACTGCAAAAAAACAGCAACAACAACAAAAATAAGCGGGAGAAGGACATGGCAATCCACTCCTCAGGCAATCCCGAAACAATCAGCCAGTGAAAACCCAGTGAGGGTCGCTATGAGTCAGACACGACTCCACGGCCCCTAACAACAACAGTCCTAACTCAGTATTAATCATACATAGTTTTCTGTTTTTATCTTGTTTTTCTGTTTATCTTATGGAAAATATTTCCTTTTTGATCTGTTGTTCCTTCCTAAATTTTGCCATAAAGCAGAGGTTCCAAAACTTTCTTGGTTCCTAGTGCCCTCAGTGTCTTGGTAATTTTGTCATGGTGCCCCCAGGCCATTACCTTAACAGTTCCATTTACCAGGGAGTTGTGTATAAACAACTACTAAATAGTACGTGTATGTTGAAAGGTAAATAATACTTATGTTTTATTCTTAACCACAGTTACTAAGTGGGATGTGCCCTGGGTACTGCACAGTGTTTTGAGACTATCACATCCTATCAAAGCCACCCTCTCATTTCCCACCCCATACTGATTTGTGCACTGTACTTGATTTTTAAAACAGCAGCTAGGGAAGACCCAGCTGTCTTTGCAGGGAATATGATCTAATGCAACCATCCCTCAGTATCTGAGGGGTTGGTTCCAGGAAACAATATTGTCAGTGCTTCTCTGCTATTCATAGGGTTTTCAATGGCTGATTGTTTTTTGGGAGTGGGCTGCCAGGTCCTTCTCCCAAGCCTACAGCACCTGATGTTCCCAGGTGATCTCCCATCCAAGTAGTAACCAGGGCTGACCCTGCTTAGCTTCCAAGATCTGACAGGATCACACGCCATAGTGGTACAGCTGCAGGCTATAATACCTGATGCAATGCTAATTTTATGCAAATAGATGTTATACTGTGTTGGTTAGGAAATTACGACAAGGAAAAAGTGTGTACATGTTTAGTGCAGACATAATTTTTTTCTTGAATGTTTTTGATCATTTGTTAAATCCAGGGCTGTGGAACCCACTGGTACTTTGAGCCAACCCCACTAGAAACTAAAATACCCTGAGCTAGTAGTTCACGAAGTGTCCAGCAGATGTTGTTGGTTGCCTTTGGGAATATAAAATGCCCTGCATCCTGGTGCACTCAGGAAGACAGCCATTAAGACCAGATCCCATCACTTGGGGTCTGTTTATGAATCTGCCAGTTGTAGCCTTTGCCCCAGTCAGGGGTTGGTTTGGTTAAAGGTCTTCTTTAGGCTCAGATTCCCCTGACAGGTTTGAGTTTGGTGGAGATTTGATTTCCTGTTGGCAATTTTTAGTCACTAGCAAATTTTACTGTAAGTTGGGCGATTTTAGTCATTGTCAGTGTCTGGTGGAGGAAGGGTGAATGGAGTGTCTTCTTTTTCCTAAGGCAACTTTTTTCCCAAGCTAGTGGTTGCAGTTTTTATCATTACCCTAGAGTTACGACTTTTCAGTTAGGTGTTTAAGTTCTAAATTTTTAAAGTAATGTTTTACATATAAGAAGCTATCCATATACATTTGAAATGCTTTCAAGTTATATTTTGGGAGGAGTAATTCTCAAAGAACAGTTTATAAGGAAAGCATGGCCATTTGTATTTGTTTTCTCAACTACACAGGTAAACATTGGAGTTGGATTCCTACAGAGGCCTCTGCCTGTCTTAGACTTGATCACGAGCAGGCTCTGATACCTCTTGTCACAGTACAGGACTACAGTCATCCCCCAGTATCCCTGGGGATTGACTTCAGGATTCCTCATGGTTACCTAAATCCAAGGATTCTCGAGTCTCTTATGTGAAATGCCATAGTTATGATGTAGGCTCATTTACAGCCTCTTGTGCACTTTTTAATCATCTCTGGATTATTCATAATAGCTAATACTGTGTTGTTTAGGCAACAATTTCAAGAAAAAAAGTATCTGTGCATGTTCCATACAGATACAGTTTTTTTATTTTTTGCATCCGTGGCGGGTTGAATCCACAGATGTGGATCCACAGTTACAGAGGACTGGGTGTACTTGGCCGGCACAAGAAGAGCAAACAGGGACCACATGTCTTGGAATGGAAAGGTCCTTGGTGGGGTAGGGGGTCAAAGTGATTATTTGCCATTTAATTTTTCTGTCTGTCATTAGAAGCAGTAACTCCAACAGAAAGCTCCACAGAGGCTGACGTGGTAAAACCGAAGGAAGATGTGGGAGATCAGCCTACCATGCACCCTGATTCCCCCAGTCCTGCCAGTGAGTTTCTCATCCTCTTCTCTCCTCCCCTCAGCCTCATGGTCCTCATTTTGGGGTCAGATGTCTTCGGAGGATGGCTCACTTAAACAGGGCGCAGATTCTCCGACTTAGGGTTGAAATTGGAGATCGAGGCTAATCATAGGCTTTGTTATTCTTGGGCGTTTTTTGTTGTTGTCCCCCAGGCACATGGGACAAGAGGAAAGAGCCAGTCATTCTCCAGCAAGTTGTAGCCATGAGACATTGTAGGCGCCAATCAACTGGTATTAACCGAGCAGTAGTTTCTCGAGTTGGCTGTCCAAGCTGTGCCACTGTCTTTAGAGTGGGAAGTCATCATCCCAGATCATGGAACAGTCCCTGTGCCTGGTGTCTTGTGAGACCCGTGTGTCAGAGACAGCCCTTGCTGGGGCAGTTTCAGGGATGTGGTACTGTTTCTGATTTTCTGTAAGCGCGGGAGAGGAGGGGACGTTTTCTTCTAATCACGTGGAGATGTCTTTTTACCGCTGTGCGAAGTGTCCAGCTTCAGGCCCCGAGCTGGAATGCCATCTGTTGCCACTAACAAGTGAACGTCGGGCCGAAGAGGTTTTGGACTTAGGCTGCAGAAGGACGAAGGAAGAATTGGCTAAACCTTTCTATCTGCAGGGCACGAGGACCTTGGGGTTGAAAAAGTCTCAAGGCAGAAACAGTCTGCGTCGTCGTCGGCCTCTCCCACTTCAGAAGCCGAGGCCCCAGCAAAGAAAGAGAAGGGTCCAGCAGTGCCCAAGGCAGCTGGCAAGCAGGAGCCTCGGGACGAGGACCAGAGCAAGGCTCCCTCCCGAGCTCCCCGCACGCTCAGCAGCTTCTTCGGTAGGGGTCTTTCCTCCCTCCCATCTGCGGGGCAGTGCAGGCGGGAGGCTGGGATGGTGCTGGGTGGCAGACGGACAGAAGGTGGGAACTCTCAGGAGGAAGGACCCACCATTTCTTGGCTTCCTTCGCAGCCCCCCGGAAGCCAGCAGCCAAAGCTGAAGTGAAGGAGGAGGAGTCGGGGGCTCTGAGGAAGGAGGAGGCCAAGGGGTGAGTCAGCACCTGGACCTGAGAAATGGCTCTTGCCATGTTCCCTTCCCTGTGCCTGGTCCTGTCCCAGTTTCGGCTGTTCTTGCAGAGCCTTGTAAACTCTCTCCATCTCTTTGTTTTTTATGGGAAGGGCCAAACTGTAAATATTTGGGCCCCCGTTGGCCCCCGTTGCAAAGCTGCCCTTAGCCTGCGGGCCAGATACCCAGGGGTGGAGTCTGCTAACCCATCATGCAGCCTCTTCTCTGATGGCCGCCCTCCAGTCTGACCCCTGTAGGGCCTGGGGGCATCTTTGTGACACCATAGTTGACCCTGCCCCAGTGGCTTCCCAGCACCCCCAGGAGGGAATCTATACCCTTTTTGCCGTTGGTGCCTGCCCACCTCTCCACCCTTGTTTCTTCTCCCTGGGCCTGCCTCGCTGAGACCATGCTTTGGAAGCAGCAGGCGCACACTCTGCACTGCAGTTCCCTGAGCGCCTCTTCTGTGCCTTGGGCAGCCTAGGGGGCAGGCCACGTAGCGCTGCCTCTCCCTGGCCAGGCCTTCCGAATGCTCGGGGTGTTGGGGCTCTGGGACACCGAGTCGCCTGCTTCTTCCTTGCTCCCTCAGTATCCCGTTTCCCACCACCCCTCCCTGCTCTGAGTGTGCCGTTTAACAATGCATCGCTTCGTTCTTTTTTTTTTTTTTTTTTTTTTTGCGGTACTGGGGGTTGAACCCAGGGCCTCGCACCTGCATGCTCTGCGAGTGCTGGACCACTGAGCTGCACCCCCAGCCCATTTTTTACTTTTTGAGACAGGGTCTCGCTAAGTTACGCAGACTGCCTCTGG
>VMDO01034566.1:0-16843 GCA_007922755.1 Pedetes capensis
TTAAGTTACTATAAGTGACTTGAATGCTTATGTTACCCTATCCAGTGATCCAGTGATACCTCAGGTAGCTCCATTCAGATTTTTCAGTTCATGTATACCTGCTATTTGTTCCACTCTGTCAATTCTCTATTATTCTTTCCAATGTCCAAAGAATATTGATATGAGGGTTGCATTTGTAAAGGTTCTCCAGAGAAATAGGCTTACTAGGATTTACTGTACTGTCTCGAATCTAATCCATACCATTTCAACATTTTTTTGTAGCTAGGTGCCATTGAATTGAATCTGACTCATGGCAACTCTATGTACAAAGTAATGAAACATTACCCAGCACTGTGCCATGCACATGATCTTTTTTATGTTTGAAGTCATTGTTATAGTCACTATGTTAATTCTCATTTTGAGTGGTGCCACATCAGCACAAGGAGGGCACAGGGGTTTTACCCCATTCCCGTCATTAATGTTGACTCTACTCAGAGAAACCTCTTCTCCAGTCAACTCTTGAATGCCTTCCGGCCTGGGGGCCTCATTTTCTGGCACTATATTTGACAGTGCTTCTTTGCTATTCATAGAGTTTTCAATGGCTAATTGTTTTAGGAGCGGGCTGCTGGGTCCTTCTCCCTAGTCTGTCTTAGTCTGGAAGTTCAGCTGAACCCTATCCACCATGGGTGGCCTGCTATTATCTGAAATACCAGTGGCATAGCTTTCAGCATCTCAGCAACATGCAAGACCCCACAGCACTACAAGCTGACAGACACATGAGGGTCTACAGTTTTAGAGGGCAACAAAATCATATGAGGATTAGAGTTGCATTTGGATTGGGTTCATGGTCAAGACTCTAAAATTGTTGAAAGGGTGCAGATTAGATTTGAGAATATACAGTGTACAGATACATAAGAGGGCATTATGGGAATTGGCACACAGGCTTATAAAGGTGGAGAGCCCCAGTGTATGCTGTCTGCAAGCTGGAGAATCAGGAATGTTGGTGATAAATTCAGTCCAAGTTTGAAGAAGGCCTAAATTTGTAAGTTCTGGAGTATGGAGGCCCAAAAAATAGGACTTTGATGCAAGAGGGCTCTTCCTGCATCCATCCTGAATGGATGATTCAGCTTAGAAAGAGAAAGAAAATTCACCCTTTTTTTGCCTTTGAATTCTGTTGGCCTCACATGCTTACCCATAATGGTGAGGGCGAATATTCTTTATTCAGTCTGCTGATTCAAATGCTATTCTCTTCTTGCAACACCCTGTTTAGGCACACTCAGAAATCATGTTTTACCAACAGTCTGGCAATCCCTAAGCCAGTCAAGCTGACTGGAAAGATACCATCGCAAGAGTATTAACTTCTATACAAAATGCCTTTGTTCTTTACCATCTCATCTCAATATCCTCTTATTTATAGGTTGATAGGCTCCTTCCACCCTCAGCCTGCCAGGCTCTCTCAGTCTCTATTGCTGGTCTTCAGGAGACTAAGAAACTCATTTCTTTCAAGGTACAGCTGGATTCCTTTCCTCCTATAGCTAGATGTATTTACATATTCTGTTAGTTCTGTTTCTCTAAAGAACCCTGACTAGTATTGTGTTCTTACCCTTATCTGCTATCTGCTGGTTCTTCTCCACATTCATGGTCTAGCTTTTGAATTATTGATGCAGGAAAGGAAATGACAATTTTGCATTTAATTTTTGACTATCTCAGATTTGGTCATAATGTTATTTGAAAGCCTACCCAGAATCATCTTTGTAGAGCCCTGGGGAGTAACAAAAGGCAGAGAGAACCTTCCTTTTTTACCCCTCAAAACAGTTTTCCTTCCTTCCTTCCTTCCTTCCTTCCTTCCTTCCTTTCTTTCTTTCTCTTTTTCTTTCATTTTCTTTTTTCTTTTTCTTTTTTTTGCAGTACTTGGGGGTTGAACCCAGGGCTCCGTGCATGCTGTGCAAGTGCTTTACCACTGAGCTGCATCCCCAGCCATGTTATTTATTCTTTTATTTTGAGCCACGGTCTTGCTAAGTTACACAGACTGGCCTTGAACTTGCAATCCTCTTGCCTCTGCCTGGCATATAGGTGCACACCACTATGCCTGGCCAACAGCTTAGATTTCTGATTCTCATTTTTCTTTGGCCCTCCTTTTATTTAGATAGCTTTGTAGAGGTGACGTGATAGAGTCAGTGTCCGTAGAGGGCAGCCATGCCTGCCTAACAAGTTATGTGGTTTTAACTTAACTCATATAATTTTGTTCTTGTATCTCTTAGTCTTCAGTAAGTCTTAGTTCCTTTCAGCTATAACTCAGCTATTAGAAGAGTCACCTTTTCTTTCTTGGGCCAGAATTTTGAAGGAGAACCAGTGCCACATTCTGTCTTATAGACCCCATGGTAGTGCTTGGCATTAATTAGAAAGATGTTAGGGTCCTTTATTACCTAGAGCTCATGGTTCCTTCATTATATATGTGTATGTGTCCATGTCTATATGTGCTTTGGGGGCAGTAAGAGGAATTCAAGGATATCAATATCCTATGCTTGTAAATAAGTATTTTCTATCAGGTGCACAAAGTTTTCATGAGATTTTCAAAGGGAGCCATGTATCAAAAACGTTAAGATCCACTGCAAAAGAGGAATGTAAATCTTTGAATGAAGTTCTAGGCCGTAAGATTCACACTGGCATTTCCCCAAGTGGAACTTTTCTCTCCATCACAAACCATAGAACATTTGTTTCAGTTTTACTAAGAATGATGATGACCTGTGCCACCGTTCCTTGATATCTTGACTTGTCATAATGGAAATTGACATCTATATTCATCAGTTCTAGCCAGCAATAAGCCATTAACTGTATCCAAGGGCTCATCTCTGGTTTGTTCTACTTCCTGCTGGCCAAATCTGTTTAGTGATAGTTCTAAAATCTAAGAAAGGCAGCTCTTTCGGGGCTGGTGAGAGATCCTTTAGAAAGCTCCGAAGGGTATGATATAGGAAATAAAAGGTTCAAAGAAGGCTTTAACTTCAAGAGCAGCATATTCCCAAATCTTCTCTTTATCTAAAGTAGATTCTCAAAGAAGAAAGTTGGTAATTCTCCCCTCTTTTTTTTTTTTTTACAACATATTAGTTGAAACAAACACTAACATTTTGTCAGACTAAATATGCCTTTCTCATCTATCTTTCTGTTTTAGATCATGGTCTTTGTTGAGCTAGAGAGATATAATTGCTAGTGTTCCAACAATAGCAAAAAAAAAGAAGAGCAAACATTTCTAAATACAGGTTTTGTCAATAAGGTGTCTAATGTCACTAAAAAATCTTTAAATTCTCTTCTGCTTCAGGGAGAGGAATGTAATATGTGTAAATAATAGAGGTGGCCCACAGGGCACCCTCACACTCTTCATCTCCTTCAAATGGATAAGTCTTGGACCCAGGAAACCTGCTAACTGATACTCTAGGAAAATCTTCCTTGGCTATGTGAATTTAACTGTTACAGAGGACTGCCTTTCTCTCAGGCTCCACAAACTGCCTCGGGGTGGGGCTGGTGTTGTTGTTGCTGTTAGGTGCCCTCAAGTTGGTCCCACTCATAGCAACCCTCGTAGGATTTTCAATGGCTGATTGTTTCAGGATTGCTTTGAGAGTGATTGCCCTGTCCTTCTCCCATTTTTTTGCCATGTTTGGGATCGAACCCAGGGCTTCAGAAACTGCAGAGTGTCACTCTACCAACTGAGCTAATCCCCAACCCTATATAAGCAGACATAGAGAAAAAAGAGATCAAAAACTTAGATCAACAAAAACTATTCAAATCAACCTCCCCCCACCAAGGCTCATAAACAACATACAAAGTCTTAATGAGCTGCAGGAAAATGTCAGGGAATCTAATGCATGCAGTTGGTGCCCCAGAATGGAGGGGCACACAAATACTTTTAAAAATATGAACAAAATTTGGCATATTATTTAAAACTATTACCCAAAGCTCTGAAATTAAAAGGATCTCTGCAAGGAAAGCACACACACACACACACACACACACACACACACACACACACAGAGTGTGTCAGGATGCATCAAGATAAAATGGAGGCATTAAATAAGGTCTATGATTTTGGCCTCCCTGTACTTTAGTCAGTTGAACTGACCAGTTTCAAGTACTCAAGAAATGTTGAATATCTATGATGAGAGGACTAGGATCTAATGAAATCTTTTTATGGATGAATTCAACAGCTACTAATGATCACCTACACACTCTTCTTCATTACATATTAAGAAATATAAAACAAATGAATCCCTTCTGCCATTTGTTATTTAGAAACATTAAGCAAGACAGGATTATAAACATCAGCATCTGTATTTGGTTATTATATTCCATGGGCCTATATGTACTGAGAGAAGCACCAGCATTGCCTAGTTATTGTCTGATGTTCCTTTTTATGTTTGTTAGGTGCTCTGAGTTATAGAGACCTTCATATGGTTTTCAAAGGCTGATTGTTTTGGGAGTGAATTGTCATGTACTTCTGTTTTTGCAATGCTAGGGATCAAACTCAGGGCCTCAGAGAGTGTAGCGTGGCACTCTACCAACTGAGCTAAACCCCATTCCCCTTTTTATGTTTGTGTTGTTGTTGTTAGGTGCCATAGGGTTTTCAATGGCTCACTGTTTCGGGATTGCCTTGGGAGTGGATTGCCAGGCCCTTCTCCCATTTTTGTGGTGCTGGGAATTGAACTCGGGGCCTCAGAGACTGCAGCGCAGTGCTCTACCAACTGTTTAGGGAGGTTTAAATGCTTATAATCACTTTACAGATGAGGAAACCACAGCTCAAAAAGAGATATCAGCTCACTGTGTTGAATCAGGCTAATGCAGAGAATTCAAATCACCTTTGTATCTGGAAGGGTTACTGGGAAATACAGTTCTAACTCTGAAATAAAACTGATTAAATTGTTTCTGATGTTATCTGGGTTTTTTAATTACTTTTCTAGTCATGCAATTAGAAATCTGCTGAGTGAAGTGAATTATTAATAGAGTTGTTTTAAGTTCTCAAATTAATTCCTTTCCATTTTTGTTTTGAAATACCTTACCAAACTACATAGTACAACAATTTGGCTTTTAAGCAGATTTGTGATCTACTTTCTTTCTCTCTTTTTTCTTTCTTATTTATTTGGGCTATTTAAAATTTTCACATACAAACATGTAATACACGTGCATATATGTATACATACATGTTTGTGGCTACTTGGCTCCATGATGCTCATGATTTTCCAGTTATTTTAATAACCAATTATCATATCAAGAATAAGTTGTTCATCTTGATTTTGTTCTTTCGTTTTCTTATATAGACAACAAACCATGCTAATTTCTAGAGCATCTTGTATAGATATTATTCAGTTAGGCCCAAATTTTATGTAATAACTTTGTGAGCTAAAATATTACATCATCTGATATTTAATGCAGTTTTAAGTCCTATAAAAATCGATAATTCACTGAAATCCTTTCATTTGAGCTCAGTGTACGGCAAGAGGAGGGATCTGTCATCCTTCCTTTTCCTGTCCTTTCCAGTCAGACCTGCATCTCCACGCAGGGCAGAGCTAATGTTCTTCCCTCCCCTCCCTGTAATACAGGACTGAGCAAGATGGTCTCTGTCCTTGTTATTCAAAATAGAACTATTGAAGATGAGCGTGAGGAAGGAATATAGATTACATACCTATAGTTCCTATAAGGAATAAAAGAAGGAATAAAATTAAGATGGATTTAATGTACCTTTATCCCATCACTGTGCTCATGAATTTACATAAATCACCTTGTCAATCCTCATGTCCACTATATTTTGTGTTATCTTTGTTGTTAGGTGCTGTCAAGTTGTATCCAGCTCATAGCAACCTCACGTACAACATGTGAAACAGTATTGTTAGTGCTTGTCTGCTGTTCTTAAGGTTGTCAATGGAGGATTGATTTTGGGGAATGGGTTGTTGCCTTCTCCCAAGTCTACAGCAGCTGGTCTTCCCAGAGGGTCTTTTATCCAAATACTAACTAGGCCCAACCCTGCTTAGCTTCCGAGATCTGATGCCACAGTGCTATGGCTGCAGGCTGTGTGATCTTTAAGTTATTAGAAAACTGAGGCCTGGAGAGGTCTCATTTCAAAGCTCATTGTATTTCTTCCATAACACTCTGTTGCCAAAATAGTTTATAACTTAATAAGTAGGTTTGGAAATGAGAAGGAATAAGAGCCCTAGGAAAATAATATTTTAATGGCAGATAAAAGTTAATGATGTTAGCAGCTATGAGGAATAATAACAACACAGCATAAAAGATAAAATAACTAAGCATTCATTGAATGATTAGGCATGGTTTTCAAGCTTTAATGTCCATGAGAATCAACTGCTAATTGATCAAATGCCAGTTCCAGGGCCTGACTTCAAACCTCCAGTCATTGATAATAATGTTCTACAACATGATATATTGAAAACACACAAAAATAGAGAAAAAAATAATAATGAAATAAAAGCTTACTGAGTTGAAAAGGTGAAACTGATTTTTCAGTGTATTGACCAAACAGCGGATGAGTTAATGGAATCATGGATGCCCTCATCTTCAGGCCATGCCTCATGGTGGTGGATGAGATCAGGAAGTTCTTTCTGGCTTCTCTGTATAGTCACTGTGGCAACAAGCTTCAATGCAGCCTGGCTCCAGGCCTCCACTGCCTTCTCATGGCCAAGTGCGCTACTGCTCAGGAGGACTGGAAGCTGTGGGTCAAGCAAGAGGAACCTTAAAGCAAAAGACTAAGGTGATAAAGCTCTATAATGAACTTTTGTTTTGAGGAGAGAAGAAACAGGGAGTATGAAAGAGGCTAAATGCTTGTGGCTGGTGGTATAATATCACTAAATGATGAGATGGAGGCCATGCTACTTAAATCCTAGCTCTTTATCTTTTTTGTCCTATTAAAAATGTGCTACTACACCAACAAAAATGTACTTCAGATTAAAATTTGCATAACTAACATTAGTAGAGAAGTGAAGTAGAACAGACCACCCTGAAAGGTTCAACTTTCCTTATCAATATTAAATAAACACACATGGAACTTCTAGGAGGGATTCCTAAGCAATGCTGTTTATCCTGAGGATATGTGGAGCATAGGAGTCAGAAGTAAAGATGGGACCACATAGTTTGAATTTTCCAAGAAACAAAGGTAATACATGTTGGAATGTGAGCTAATAACACTGATGGGGCCCACAGGGAAAATATTAATATAGAGTTTTTAGATAAATTGTTTCAGAGCTATTTAAAAGGAAGCAATGATGACAAACACCAGCACAAGGAACAAATTAGGTCAACTGTAAGATTACTTCCTTCTTTTATAGGACTACTAAATTAGTAGTTCCAGGGGAACTACTAGGGCTTCTCATGTGCACCAGTGCATTTGATTTAGTCCTTAAAATCACAGGGCATAAAAGCTTTCTCCTTGGTTTACTTAATTCCCTAATCTTGTATCCATCATCGATTAAATCAGGAACTGGAATGTTGAGAAATATAGAACTTTCACAGTGCAAGTGATCTTTGTGACCTGTCTAGAATGCTGGTCTGTCAAAAATAATCATAAAATCAATAATTACAGCATCATGATAAGACAGATATGTCAATGTGGTTCTCCTTAGATTAGATTAATTTATTGTTAGGTGCCATCGAGTTGGGTCTGATTCATAGATAGTGACCCTCTTAGGATTTTCAATGACTGCTTGTTTGGGGATTGCTTCAGGAGTGGATTGCCATATCCTTCTCCCATTTTTGCAGTGCTGAGGATCAAACTCAGATCCTCAGAGAGTGCAGAGCAGCACCCTACCAACTGAGCTAAATACTAGCCCCAATACTAACTTGAGAAGTTTTTATTTAACAATATTTTCTTTGTCACTATCAGGATTTGAATATGAAATGTCCCCCTTAGGCTCATGTTGAATGGTAGGTCCCAAGCTGGTGATGCTGTTTTGAGAACTTCTCAAAACTTTAGAAGGTAGGGCAGACCTGGAGGAAGTAGGTCAGTAGGGGTGTGTCCTTGGGGGCTGTTACTTGTCCTGGGCCCCTCTCATTGTTTCCTATCTTCTGTGAGGTAAACAGCTCTCCTCTGCCTCACATGCCCTCCATCATGTTCTCAGGCACGTGGGGCCAAGCCACCACGTACTGAACCCATGAGCTAAAGTACATCATTTCTCCTTTTAAGTTGTTCAGTCAGGTATTTTGGTCACAGTGACAAGAAAATGGATAACAGCATTAATATGATTCACCTATTAACTATTTTTTTTTCTGATACAGAGTCCACTATGTAGCCCCAGGATGGTCTGGAACTCGTGATCCTCCTCTTGTACTTCCTAAGTACAGGAATTACAGGTGTGTACACCATGCCCAGTAGTGTTTCTATGCTTAAAAATAAAATTAATAGATACATATGCTTTAAAACATTAGCATGTTTCATGTATCTATAAAAAGAAAGAAGGAAAAAAATACTGGGTCCTAAATCTCTAGCTCTTTTCTTCAAGAAGTATTGCCTTTAATATCTGTTTTCCCTTGCTAGGTCCACTGGCTTGTGCCTGTAATCCTAGTGACTTCGGAGGTAGAGGCAGGAGGATGGAAAGTTTGAGACCAGAGGCAGTCTGTGTAACTTAGCAAAACACTGTCTCAAACTAAAAAGTAAAAAAAAAAAAAAAATGGGCCATGGATGCAGCTCAGTAGTACAGCACTTGCAAAAGGTGCAAGTGCGAGGCCCTGGGTTCAATCCACCCCTGAAGTACAGCAAAAACAAAAACACACAAAACAAAAAATAAACTTATTTTTCCAGGAAAAAGTATGTATTTCCTATATACTCTATATACATATACACATTGGATCATACCATATGTACTGTTTTACAGTACATATGTTTCACATGTTCCATTTTTGTTGTTAGGTGCCCTCAAGTTGGTGTCCAACTCATAGCAATCCTACGTACAACAGGCAAAACACACATATCTGTACATATGAAAAATTCTTTTCATTACTTATATCTATGAAATATTCTATACTGTGGTGTTCAGTGCTTTAGCCACTGGTCACACTAAGTACTTGAAATGTGACTAGTTCGGGATTGCTGTAGGTGTATTACATTGTACAAATAAATAGTATCCATTTTCTATTTGGACATTTGGGATATTTACCACTTAGCTTCTTTTTTTAATTGTTGTTGTTCCAAGTAATTCCGCTATGAATATTCTTGAGCAGATTTCTTCACATGTTCAAAAACTTCTTGCCACAATTCAGTATGAAATACATTTTGCAATGCAGAGAACACACACACACAGACATGCACACACAAGAGAGCAATTCCCTTCTTTTTTCATTTTTTCATTTTGTTTTGGAACTAGCCCCCTACCACACTCTACTTCAAGAATCTGATGGCAGTTCTTGATCACTTGTTCCAAAAGTACTTGTTATCTTTTATGAGACTTACTCTTAAACCACCATATGTATGTATGTATATATGTGTATGTGTATATATACATATGCCAGTTTTTTGATGTCTCATTATCTAGCCTAGGCTGATGTAGAACTTACTATGTAAGCCAAGTTGGCCTCAAATGCTATGTAGCCCAAGCTGGCCTCAAACTCCTGATCCTCCTGCTTTAGCCTTCCTAGTGATGGGATTACAGACATGTGCCACAATGCCTGCCTATTAAAGCATATATTTTTAAGATTATGTTTCCTGTATATTGTTGGGATAGAGAGATTATTGATGTCCATGTGTATTTTTTATACAGGAACCACAATAACATTTTAATCTTTTTTTCCACTTAAAATGTCAAATCCTGGCTGCATTGATAACACCGTGATGCTTTTAAATTTATCCATTTTTCTTAATTTTAGTTTTTTACTTTATAAAAATTGACCTGATGCAGAATAAAATGACTTAGTCTAAGTAGAATAAATATATTTTTCATATCTATCCATACTATTTTTGCTTCTTATTATTATAGTTTACAGTAGACTCATAAAATTGAGAGACTGTTCTTCATTTCTTCACCTTGAAAATTTTTAACTTAGATTTTGGATAGATATTTCTGTATGTTTGGGAGAGCTTGCCTGTAAAACCATGTTGACCTTGTTTATTTCCACAGGAGAGATTTATAACTACCCGTTCAAAAACAGCAATCACATGAATAACATGTCATGATAATTATATTTGCTGAGACGGTTGTTTCTAATTCACTTAAAATAGTTTAAAATTCTGTATCAACTCTACTGTAAGGAAAAAATTATTATCTAGGTTGAGTACTGAGTAAGTTAGAATGAATTTGTGTTTTTATTTTTATTTACATAAATAAAAATATAAATATTTATTTATTTATTTTTGCAGTACTGGGTGATTTAACCCAGGGCCTCATGCATACTTTCCACTTGGCAAATGCTCTGTCCCTGCACTGCACCACCAGCCCCCTTTTTATTTTTTATCCTTAGGATCTCCCTGAGTTATGCAGTCTATCTCTGGCTCTGAACTTGCAATCCTCCTGTCTTTGCCTCCTGAGTCACTGGGATTTTATAGGCATGCTCCACTGTGCCTGGCCTGAATTCGTGCTTTTAAAAATGTGTTTTTCACTTGTTTGCATGTCAGTCGTGAGTGTTGAAACTAAATGCTGAGCAAGTCTGTGCTGACCTGTCTGTGCCCCCATCTGTGTTTCAAGCTTATTCTGATGGCCTGAGTTAAATTTCTGCCCCACAGTGCCCACTGCATGCTTCTCTTCCCAGCACCGTTTGTGTCCTTGCCAAGAGGCCTATTTGTTTGCTGCTCCCACTTTATTTAGGGCCCTGTGCCTAGGCTGAGATCTCCCACAGAACCACCTACCCTGGGGGTTAGCTAGGCCCATAGGAGCCCAGAAGTGTGTCCTAACTGGCTTATCCTGAAGTGCTGGATAAAACTTCTCTAGGCACCCAGACAAACCCAACATATTTATCCATTGGTAAGGATAAATTTAAGTTTTAGAACTATAAAAAGTACATTTCTCAGGATATTGGGATTGTGGCTCTCTTCTCATTTGGAAAATTTCTAGTATTTAATTGCATCACTGTAACCAAAAGCCTATATGTAGATATCCTGATAGAACAAAAATCAATAAATGCTACTTGATTCACATGAGCATTTAGAATAAATGGGCAACGTTTCTGGATGGTCATTTTTATTTTTTTTGATTTGTAGTCCAGGGTCAGGGAGGGCCCTGAAGAAATGTAATTCTTACTTACTGATATGAAGTTCTAACATAGAAGAGGTTAAGTTTTGGCCAGCTGTGTGGCAATGGTGGGGCTGAAGATCCTCTGGGGCCTGACTGAGTCTATTCTGGATTTGTAGGATGTGCTCATACTCCCAGAAAGTATGAAGTTCTTGTGAGCATTTAGCCAAAACAGCACTTTGAATAAGTGAACTCTGCATTTGCTGCTCAGTTCAATATGAGTACAGAATTCTCACACAGTTTATGACATTGTACCCAGGTGTGGATAGATGATCACAGTCACTTATTCAAGAGTTGAGAACACAATTGTTGTTGTTGTTGTTAGGTGCCATCGAATCAGTATCCAACTCATAGAGACCCTCATAGGGTTTTCAATGACTGTTTCGGGATTGTCATGGGAGTGGATTGCCAGGCCCTTCTCCCATTTTTGGGGTGCTGGGAATCGAACTCAGGACCTCAGAGACTGCAGCGCAGCGCTCTACCAACTTAGCCAAATCCAGCCCCTGAGAACACAATAGCATCAGGAAAAATAACACTTGAGTTTTAAGAGTTTTCAGGAGCCAGGTTGATCCCTGACCTAGAAGCAGAATCAAAACAATTTGTGAAGAGTTCTATAAGAGAAGCTTCCCAGCAGCTTATAGGTGAATGCTGGAATTCTTCTCAGGGACATGGTGGTGACTTTCCCCATGAAGGAGGGCATACAGAGAACCTGGAATTCTCCATTAGCCTTATGGTAGCGTTTGAAAGCCTGCAGCCATAGCCCTGTGGAATCCGATCCTGTCAGATCTCAGAAGCTAAGCAGGGTTGAGCCTGGTTAGTACCTGGATGGGAGACTGCCGGGAACACCAGGTGCTGTAGGCTTGGGAGAAGGACCTGGCAACCTCCTCCCAAAAATCAATCTGCCATTGAAAACCCTATGCACAGCAGAGAAGCACTGACAATAGTGTTTCCCCTGTTGTACAGAGGGTCGCTATGAGGCGGATACCAACTCGACGGCACCCAACAACAACAACAACAGCATTTGAAAGAGATGGAGGAGGTAGAGGAATTGCTGCTATCATTTCCTTCCTAGGTCTCCGAAGGTACCTGCATGTTTAAGGACCTACCAATGTCCTAGTCTTCCCTCTTTGAGCACCTCTATTCCAAAGACAGTGAAAGGCACTCAAATTGTACTTGTAAAGCTTCTTAAAGCCATTTATTTATCTTTTGCCACTTCTTGTATTTTATTGGCTGCGTGCCATCCCTAGGGAGTAAACAATGGGATTATAGATGATTTTGCACTTCGGTGCCTAAAGAAGAAAGTGTTTGAGCTTAGAGAATGTTCCATAGTGAAGAAAGAGAAGACAAGGCTTAGGATATAAAGGGTCCAAGAGCATCTCATGTGCAGGGCTGTGAAGTTGCTTAAGCCCAGGATCAGGAGACTACAGAGATGGGCCTTTTGAAGGATAAAGGCACTGGCATTGTGGGTTCAGTACTTTTTCTGTTCTGTGCCTTCTCCAGGAGAGAACTTTGGTGAGAGGATTGTGGTTCCTGGATGAAGTCTTTGGAGTGTTTTGGTTTTTAAAGTTACTTTCTAGTGCTGGGGATGTAGCTCAGTGGCAGAGAGCTTGCCTAGCATACACAATGCCCTCAGTTTGATCCCCAGCACCACAAGAAAAAGTTACCTTTAGCAATGAATATTTTATTTCAATATTTAAAATATACTTTTTCACCATAGTATGGTTTGTTTTCCTTTCCAAGCACAGAAAAACAGTAAAAATATAGGTACAATACTTGGCAAAAAAACATCTTGCCAACATATGCTGTGCTGACATTTTTGTTTTTTTCCCCCAAAGGGGTACTGTTTTGTAGAAATTAAATAACACATAAATTAATCTGTAAGTGAAGCTACTGTCTTCTGTCTTTGTAACAATAGCTTTGAATATCAGCCCTCATTTTCACTGTGTACATTAAAACAGTGGCGCACATACAGAGGAAAAAAGCAACTACTATAGTAAAGAGATAGAATTCAAATCAGGTGAACAATATTTGAAAATGTTAGGAGTTTGAAAATGTTTAAATCATATAAGTGATGACTATAAGTGATGAGGTGAATAGTGTAAATTTCCAGTGAGAGAGGAGTTTGTTGTATGTGCATCCAGAGAGTGTCCTCTCTACCCTTGCATTCATGGTAAGATTTAAACAATTATAGCAGCCATGCAAAACCAAAAACAAACAAACAAACAAAAACTACTTTGCAGACTATGTGAAGTCACCCAACACACACATTAAGAAATAAGCACAGGCAGTCCTGGTGGCACATATCTGTATACCCAGAACTTGGGAGGCTGAGACTGGAGGATTTTGAATTCAAGGCCAGAGGCAGCCTGTACAACTTGAGGAGACCCTGTCTCAACATGGAAAATAAAAAAGGAGGCTGGGAGTGCAGCTCAGAGGTCCAGCACTTGCCTAGCATGTGTGAGGCCCTGGATTCAACCCCTCAGTACAGCAAAAATTAAATAAATAAAAATCTTTCTGAGACATATGACAAAAATCACATAATGATTAAAAAGAATTTTTATTAACTATTGCCAAATGATACATTATCCAATCAAATGCTTATGAAAGGATTATTTTTTAAAAAACTCCAGTCATTAGAATTACTCATTTTTTAACATTAACACTAATATTTAATTCATTCAAAAATTTTGACATTCTGGGGACTATTACAATTTGAGACAATGAAATGTAGTAAAGTTAGAAATAGGAGACAAGATTGTACCAGGTTTTTGGGATAAGAGTGTACTTATCTCTTATGAATTACTGTGGGATAAATGAATTATGCATTTATCACAGTGAGGATAAGAGCTACTCGTGAAGTAGCCATTGCACACTGCACTCAGGCCTTATTTAGGCAGGTAACCTTGCCTAAGGGTGAGTGGACCACAGTGTGAAGATTTTCAAGGACAATGGCAAAATAGAAATCACGCTGCACTGGCAAGATTTTTAGTATATGTCACTTTTTTATTAGAAATTTTTAATGTACATCATAATGTGACTCATTTTGACATGCTTTTCATTGTGACAATTATCATATATGCAATTTGATAAACATTATTCATATAGGTTACCCCTTATCCTCCCCTATACTTCCCCCCTTCCCATCTAAGTTTCCCATCCAAGTCTTCTCTATCTTTTACTTAGTAGTATTTTTCTATATGTCCTTGGGTTTCAGTTCTGTTTAAGATAGAAACTTTTCCTGTAGTGGTCTTTGTTTTTATCTTGTTAGAACAATTACATGCGATTTCTAGTCCATTTATATTGACATCATTCTTATCTTCCCTCCCCCCCTTTTATTATGATCCAAACTTTGAGTAGGATTTTTCCTTCTGTAATTTTGAATCAGCTCCCTCATATGAGTGAGAACATGTGTTGTTTCTCTTTTTGAGCTCATGTTTGTTCACTTAAAATAATTTTCTCTAATTCCATCCATTTTGCTGCAAATGACCTTATTTCATGCAGCGCTTTTCACAATAGCAAAGATATGGAATCAACCAAAGTGCCCTTCAACAGAAGAATGTATATGTCACATTTTGAATGTGAACTCCAACCTTTTGTAACATCTAATCTCTTTGGGGAGGAGGTTGGCAAAAGCAAGGTTGGTATCAAGACACAGGGAACATGGGCTTCATTAATAGAAAACTCTAGTTTCCAGCGGGAGAACTGTAAGGGAAATGTCTGTTCCAGGCCTCTCTCCTCCTTCTGGCAGCCTTGGGCACCCCTTAGCTTGAACTTGTGCTCTTCCTGTGTCTTCATATCATCTTCTGCCTGATTCTCTCTCTTTCCAAACTACTTCATTTGCTAAGGATGTTGTATTAGGGATCAGTCTAATGACCTCAACTTTATCATCTCATCTGTAAAGACTCTCTTTTCCAGAGAAGAAATGTTTCCTTTGACAACAGTTTTGGAAGGACACAATGCAACCTGTAATATTGACATATCCTTTATTAAGAGATAGATATATCTTTGTTGCTGTTTTTAGGTGCTGTCGGGCCATGTCTGGCTCATAGCGACCCTCGTAGGCTTTTCAATGACTAATGGTTTGGGGATTGTTTCAGGAGTGGATTACTAGGTCCTTTTCTTGTTTTTGTGATGCTGGGGATTGAACCCAGTGCTGCAGAGTGGTACTCTATCAATTGAGCTAAACCCCAGTTAGACATATCTTAAGAGACAGAAAAATAGCCATGGATTCCTCTAGAGAGTGGAAGGACATTGATTTAGAATTAAAATCATTTGTTGAAATCCTACATTTGATACTTTTTGGCTGTGACACACAAGAAATCCTTCAAGTATCTTAATCTCAGTGTGGTTTTTTTTTTTGTCTACAGAGAGAGTAAACCTTCACAGTTTTGTTTAAGCATTGTAATAAGTGACAACAAAGAGGTAATGGTGATTTGTAAATTATATTGCACAAACTACTACTTTTATAAACTATAAAACTGTTGATATTAATGAATTTATTTTGTGTCACATATTTCCTAGATTATTCTTGTCAGTCAAGATAGTTGAAAGTTCTGAAATAGCTAAAAGATAAGTAGAAGCAGAGACCAGTATCTGTATAATTAATTCTTGATTTGTTGTTGTTGTTAGATACTGTCAAGCCGGTATCCAACTCATAGCGACCCTCATAGGGTTTTTAATGGCTGACTGTTTCAGGATTGCCTTGGGAGTGGATTGCCAGGCCCTTCTCCCATTTTTGCGGTGCTGGGAATTGAACTGGGGACCTCAGAGACTGCAGCACAGTGCTCTACCAACTGAGCCAAATCCCAGCCATTAGTTCTTGAATTAGCAATGAATAATCTCATTGTAAGGATTAACATGGCTTAATATCTGGCTATCATAAGCATAATTTAAAATATATTTCATATATGTAATGAATTTCTTTATTAGCCTATAGCATATTGATAGCCAAAGTAACTTTATTTGAAGTTCTTTGGAAGAAAAATACTGTGCTGAATATCCACAGGAGGAAATATACCAAATTAAAGGGAAAAAAATTCCTCTGTCAAAACAGTATTAGTATAAGATTGCAGGGTCAAACTGGGTTCTGGGTGCTCTGAGTTAAACTTCTATAGTTGGCTAAATGAATTTCTTCAGCCTTTTATTCTATGTGTCTGGTAGAAGTTTTAGGGGCTGACAGATTGCTATTGTGACCACTATAGACATTGAAAAATGACTGAGGAGAAAAAGCCACTGCTAGGGAGAGACAAATAGCTTCCCAGGAAAGAAAGATTCATGCAGGAGCCATTACCACATATTCAACTACCTGAACCTCAAATATGTGCAGACAGTTCAGTATTTGGCATAACTGATACAGAAGTTACCTTCTAATTCCTCCTATTAGGCAGCAAACACATAGACACCAAGAGAAAATGAACACAGCCCTTTCATAGTACCTGGACCATGTATTTTCATCAGCATGGTCTCTATCCTTTAAAAGTAGGGATAATCCTATGCAAGCCTATAGAATTTGTATAAGGGCAGCCTATATTAGTTGGCATTCAGCATATATTTAATGAGTGTACACTATGCCAGGTGCAATTTTAGGTCCAGAGAACAGAGCCATAAAACAGACAAGCACACTTCATTTTTTTATGGTTTAATGAAGGAAT
>VMDO01034567.1:0-11622 GCA_007922755.1 Pedetes capensis
GAGAAATAATGACCAAACTCTGATTTTAAAAGAAAAATTCTATAAACTAAAAAGTATTAGATGGCAAATTAAAGTGATTCAGTAAAGTCTACCATGCAATAATCTCATACTTGAGCAAAAAAATTCTCAAAAAAAATAAAAAATGAAGAAATTTTCAGGAGAAAAGTCTGGATATCTCCAGGAAATTAGAACAAAGGAGTATTAAAAATCATTGTACAACATGAAAGTTATCCTATATAGAAACTTAAAGTTGAAGAAAGGAATAAAGAGAATAGAAAGTGCAAACAGGAATGAGCATGAAGTGTTTATACCAAATGATGATAAGAATGATGATTATGGTGATATTTACAAAGAATTCCAACAACTAGAAGTAGGATAGAATGAATAGTGTACAGAAAAATATTTCAACTACCATCGTATTTAAGGTGAAATATCACATATTTTCACTTGAAATGCAAAAACTCCAATATGTCAAATAATGTTTCTACTCAATGACATTTTGGAATAGCAAGTTAAATAAATTAAGGCAAATGAAAAGGTAACATAACAGAAGATGAAAAAGAAAAAACTCAAACTCTCCTTTATTGTAGATGTGTTGTTTTAGTATATAGAATGTCAAAAACTAAATATACAAAAACAAGAGAATTAATAATGAAGTTGACAAGGTTACCAGACATATGATCTGTATATAATGAGATTTTTCTTACATATAAACAATTAATAATTTGTTGTTGTTGTAAGGTGCTGTCAAGTTTATGTCCAACTCATAGTGACCCTACTTACAACAGAGGAAACACTATAGTCAATGCTTCTGTGCTCTTTATAAGGCTTTCAATGGCTAATTTGTTTTTGAGAGTGGGTTGCCAGGTCCTTCTCCCAAGCCTACAGCACCTGGCATTCCCAGGCAGTCTCCCTTCCAAGTACTAAACAGGCCCAACCCTTCTTAGCTTCTGAGATATGATGGGATTGGACACCACAGTGGCATGGCTGCAGGCATAAATTAATAATTAGAATATTAAAATTTACTTGTCACACATAAGCATTCTAAATATGATTTTAAATGCAGGAAAGTTATATAATGAAATGAACCAAATAGGCAACCATAATTTATGTGAGAAAAAAATTAGATTAATTTTTGCATGCTGTTTTAGAAACTTAACATTGGATGAGACAGTATTGATCTGTAGATTAAATGTACTACCAGTTAAATTCTAAGAATCTTGGGCATAGAGATATAAAAATTGATTTTACGAATGCTAAAAATTCAAACCATATGGCACCCCAAACTATCTAGCTTATAAAAATGAAAATACAAATTTTAAAAGTGGAAATTAGTTTTAAATTGACATGCTGTATGTATAAGACTTTATATTGTATCAATTTAATAAAGCTCTAGTGTCTAACAAATTCTGTCTATAGCTGTAGCACCCTAGCATCCGATTCTGCCTGATCTTGGAAGCTAAGCAGTGTTGGCCTGGTTAGTCTTTGGATGGGAGATTGTATGGGAAGACCAGGTGCTGCAGCTAGGGAGAAGGGCCTGTCAAACCACTCATGCAACTATGTGCCATTGAAAACCCTATGAATAGCAAAGAAACACTGACAATAGTGCCAGGTATGGCACAGTGTAGGAAGGTGTTTTGCTGTGTTGTACATTGGGCCACTATGAGTTAGACCAGACTACACAGCACCTACAATCAACAATATTGATGAAAGAGTAGAGAAGACCAAAAATCCTTTATATAAATACCCATCCTAAAACTTTTTTTTTGAAATGGGAGAGAGAAAGCTTTTATGATAAATGAAAGTGAAAGTAGAAGAGAGGGTGCTGGCTTATTAGAGTGGGTTTGCCTAAAATTGTTTTTAAAAAGCAACAAAATAAATCTGGACATGATGGCAAGAAAGATAATAAGGGAAAAAGCATGTAATTAAAAACAGAAATGAGAGAAAAATGAAAGAAATGAAAGAAAATACAGAAACACACATACTCTCACTTCATTATCAATAGTCTTATAATTGTGTGAGCATATACTGATCTTTTCAATAACTCTTAATGAAGAAATATAGCAAAAAACAAAACAAAAAAAAGAAATATAGATAATTTTGCAAAAGGAATATATCCCTCTCTTACACCATGAGCAAAAATTTTGTTGAGGTATTTAAAATAGGTAAATATGAAAGCCTGCAGCCATAGCACTGTGGAATCCGATCCCGTCAGATCTCGGAAGCTAAGCAGGGTCGGGCCTGGTTAGTACTTGGATGGGAGACCGCCAGGAATACCAGGTGCTGCAGGCTTGGGAGAAGGACCTGGCAACCCCCTCCCAAAAATCAATCTGCCATTGAAAACCCTATGAACAGCAGAGAAGCACTGACAATAGTGTTTCCATTGTTGTACAGAGGGTCGCTATGAGTCGGATACCGACTCGATGGCACCAAACAACAACAACAACAAAAATATGAAAAATACAACAATAAAGCTTTTAGATGAAAACAGGAAAATGATTTCATGCATTAGAGCTAAATACTTTTTAAAAATCTTCAGGAAACATTTGGTAAATTAGACTTGTTTAAAAAAATGAATAAATTAGAAAAAAACAAAAACTGACAAATGTTTGAATTTCAGATGTCTAAAAAATAACTCATATCTAGCATATATAAAAAAATTCCAAATAAGTCAGGTAGATGGCATATGCCTATAATCCCAGCAACTGAGGAGGCTGAAGCAGAAGGATACTGTGTTTGAGGCTGGAGGTAGCCTACACAAATTAGTGAAACTCTTAACTCAAAACAAAACAAAACAAAACAAACAAACAACAACAACAACAACAAAAAAAAAAACGAAAGTAGGGCTGGGGGTACAGTCCAGTGGTAGAGCTTTGCAAAGTGTGTGTGAGCACCTCAGTTCAACCCACAATTATCCGTAAAAAAAAATCCAAACAACATGCAATTCATTTCATCAAATAGAATATTTGTAAAATACGTCACAAAAAAGTACCATAACATTTGAAAAATGCTTAACATCACTATCTGTGAAAGAAAAGCAAATTGAAACCACAAAGAGATGTTGTTGTTGTTGTCTGTTGCCAGTTAAGTCGGTGTCTGACTCATAGCAACCCTACGTACAACAGGCAAAACACTATTGTCAGTGCTTCTCTGCTATTCATAGGGCTTTCAATGGCTGATTGTTTTCTGGGAGTGGGTTGCTAGGTCTTTCTACCAAGCATACAGTACCTGATGTTCTCAGGTGGTCTCCCACCCAAGTCCTAACCAGGCCTGACTTTGCTTAGCTTCCGAGATCTGACAGGATAGGACATCACAGTGGTATGACTGCAGGCTACATATTGCCACTAGAATGGCTAAAATTAAATTAAAATGCATGAAAATTTAACCTGGTTGGTCATTATGTACAAAATTTATAGCTCTCAATTATTGCTCCTGGAAATGTACGTTGTATATGTACTTTGGAAATATGTTCTACTAATTTTAAAGTTAATTATACACCAATGCTATTATCCCATGATTCAGTTTATAAGTTTGTTGTTGTTAGGTGTAATTGAGTCAAGTCTGACTCATAGTAACCTTAGGTATAACAGAACGAAACACTCCAAGACACTGTTCCATGCCCAGCACTATGTAAGTGTTTCTCTGCTATTGGTATAGAGTTTTCAATGGCTGATACTTTCAAGGCTATTTCGGGAGTAGGCTGCCAGATCCTTCTCCCATTATAAGCATGTATCCATGAGAAAATAGTGCATATGTATACTAAAATATTTACAACAGAATTTCTAGCAGCCTTATTTAGAATAGAAATAGCAAAATGCTAATCCACAGAAACCAGTACATTTTTAATATAAACTAAATATTATACTAAGCAGGAATAACACATAGGAAACTTGCTATGTAAACAAATTAGATGAATCTATAATATGTAAAGATGAGCAAAGGAAAGGGAGGTAAAGAGGGGCAAGTATTTTAGGGAATTATTTATATGAAGTACAGAATGCTCAAATCTACTTTATGAACACAAATGTAATCAAAGCACCCACTGTTGGAATACACTGATGTGGAAAAGCATAAGGGAGCTTTTTAACATACAGGGAATGTCAAGTGTAGTGGTGAACACGTAATGCAAGCAGTTCAGAAGTTGGAGGAAGAAGAATCTCAAGTTCAAGGCCAGAGGCAACCCAGGTAACTCAGCAAGACCCTGTCTCAAAATAAAAAAGGAAAAAGGAACTATGTGTTCAGCTCAGTAGTAAAGCACTTGCAAACTATGTGCAAGGTCCTGAGTTAAGCACCCCAGTACCATAAATAAATAAATAAATAAATCGATAAGTAAATAAATAAATATCAGGGAATATACTTTTTCATAATATAAATCAAGCAGATGTGAAACTCATGTACAACTATACAAAATCATTTAATTGTGCACTTTATATAAGTGTACATTAATTTGTGTGTATATGTCCTATATATAATGTGTGGGTATGTGTGTATATATGAGGAAGAGAGAAAATTAGAGGAAAGAGAAATATTTAGAAAATTATAAAATAAAAATGAAGATAAATGAGACTTGGGGGTTGAACATTTTAAGAAGTAAATTATACTGACTTTCCAAGATGAAAACACCACACATTTCCACTTCATAAATTACAATAAAATCTGAACAATACACCATGGATAACAAATCCATCTTTGATTTTGGTAGGCCATTGAATATTTTCCAGCATCATGGCCTATAATTCATTACCACCCATTGTGAGATATACACAAATCATTTCGACATTTCTTCTAATCTTGAAATACAGCAAGCTTACCCGTGCTTCAGGCCATTTGCAAAATGATATAGTAAAAAGGAGACATAGACAAATGAGCAGTCATAGCAGGAGATATGCATACTCTTATCCATATAATTTATGAAAGAAGCACATAAAAGATCATAAATAAGGCAAAAGGTTTGGCCAATACAGTTTTAAAATATTACAAAATACACAAATATAGAAAGTTTCAACTAACTACAGAATAATATTCAGTTTGTTGTTCATTAGGAAAATGTAAAAATTGGCTGCATGCTAAGACTCACGTTATAATGAATTTCTAAGAACAGAAAGTACATAGATATTGACTTCTTAACACAAGTCAAGAGAAAGAATCACTTTAGAAAGACCTATATAATGTCCCCATATGTTGAGAGCTAGAAAAAAATTTTGAATAAATCATGGATGAAGAGAAAAAATATTGAAATCAGAAAAATGTTCGTAAATGAAGACTACCAAAAATTAAACATATGAAAAATAATAATATATTTCTATTATATAATACCATATAATCCTAAATATCAAATATACAAAATGACTAAAACTGCATTACAAAAGCAGCCACTCTTCAAATGTGTTTTTTAATCAGCCAATAAATCAATTCTGAGAAATGAGGAAAAAATAAAGATAGAAACTGAATACACAATGAAGAGAATAAGCAAACCCAAAATTGACTCTTTGAAATGACCAATGGCTAACAAAACTGAAAAATCCTATAAAGACAGAAAACTAATGAAGAGATACAACTCTTCACTATTAGAAATAAAACATTACTATAACTATGTATGATCTAACTGCAAAAATGTTATGACATGTTTCATGTCATAAAACAAAGAAGTAGAGATAAAATGGACATATTTCTAAAACATGAAACATACCAAGGAAATCTCTCAAGGAAAAAAAAAAGGAAACTTGAGTACTTCTAAAATTATTAAGGGAATATAATCTGTCTTCATAGGCTACTTTTAGCCCTGTGGCATCCGATCCAGTCAGATCTCAGAAGCTAAGCAGGTTGGGGCCTGGTTAGTACTTGGATGGGAGACAGCTTGGGAACACCAGGTGCTGTAGGCTTGGGAGAAGGACTCTATGACCCACACCCAAAAATCAGTCCTCCATTGAAACCCTATGAACAGCAGAGAAGCACAGACAATATTGTTTCCCCTGTTGTATGTAGGGTCGCTATGAGTAGGATACCGACTTGACAGCACCTAACAACAACAACAAGAACAATCTGTCTTCAACTGTTGTTAGATGCCGTCGTGTCGAGTCCGACTCATAGTGACCTATGTACAGCAGATCGAAACACTTGCCGATTCTGTGCCAGACAAATGATCTTATTTATGTTTAAACCCATTGTTGCAGACACTGTGTCAATCCATCTGGTGGAGGGTTTTCCTCTTTTGCGTTGATCTGCCACTCTCCCAAACATGATGTCCTTCTCCAGGGATTGATCTCTCCTGACTACATGTCTGAAATACGTAAGATGCAGTCTGGCCATTCTTGCTTCCAAGGAGCACTCTGGTTGCACTTCTTCTAGGACAGATTGTCTTCAACTGTTAGCTTACATAAAATCTTTTCTGTTGATATATGTGAAATGTCCAAGGAACAACTTATCACAATCATATGAAAACATTTTCAAGGGATAGAAGAGTTAAACCCATATTTACTTTTACATAAATAAACTTATGGGTGAAAGATCTGGCTATCCACTCCTGAAACAACAATCCAGAAAAAGTCACTAATGAGTAGCAGAGTAGCAGAGAAAACCTAATGAGTAGCAGAGAAGCAGTGACATAGTTCCAGGCATGGCACAGTATCTGGGAATGTTTAGTTTTATTAACATAGAATTGCTATGAATTGAACACATCTCGATGGCACCTAACAACAACAACAGTATAGTGATTGTACCAAAACCTGTTTACAACTTTAAGCCTTTTGGTAAGGTTTGGAGAAATTTTCATTGTTGCAATTCTGGGGGTAGGAGTAACTTCTGAAAGTATCTTCTGAGCATAGGTAAGGGATACTTGACACCCATCCTACCATACACAGGACAGAAAGTCTAATGCCATGGCACATCCCTCCTGAAAAAAATCCCTAAACAATTAGCCAATGAAAACCCTATGGGGATCGCTGTGAGTTGGATCAAATTTGAGGGCACCTAACAGCAACAACAATACCACTTACGAACACTGGTAAAGATAAAATCAACCTATCTGGTTATTAATTTGTGTTAAGATGTATTCAGTACTTGTTTTTTAATGATGATAAAAGCACCACTGATCCTAAATTTTCAACAATTCTAATCTCGAGCCAGGTGCAGTGGTACAGGCCTATAATCCCCGCGGCTCAGGAGGCGGAGGCAGGAGGATCGCAAATTCGAGACCAGAGACAGTCTTCATAATTTAGCAAGACCCTGTCTCAAAAACTGAAAAAATGGGCTGGGGGTGCTGCTCAGTGGTCTAGAGCTTGTAAAGCATGTAAGCGCAAGGCTCTGAGTTCAACCTCATGTACCACACAAAAAAAATTCTAATCTCAAAGGCATCTGAAGCCTTTTGATTTAGAACATTCCTTCTTTTTATGGCATGATATTATAATTATCTGGGAAACTTTATGAAGTACTAACACCTGAAACTGATGTCTGCATCTCAAGGATTGGAATTCATGCACTGCTATTTTTAATAGATACTCAGGCAACTATGAAGAGACATGGCTAAGATTGACTGATTGATTTTTGAAAGGGCCTTGAAGACAGACACTGTACTATCAATTGGATTTAACAAATCGCAGAAAATAATTTTGAATTATGGTGCTGGAGACAAATATTGAATATACCAGGGACTGCCAAAAGAACCAACAGATCTGTCCTGGAAGAGGTGTGACCAGAGTGCTCCTTGGAAGCAAGGATGGCTATCCTGGGTATTAAGGATTTTGGACATGTAGTCAGGAGGAACCAGTCCCTGGAGAAGGACATGATGTTTGGGAGAGTGGCAGGTCAACAACAACAAGAAAAAGAAAGCCCTCCACTAGATGGATTGACACAGTGTCCGTAACAATGGGCTTAAACATAAATAAGATCATGTGCCTGGCACAGAATTGGGGAGTGTTTCATTCTGCTGTACATAGGGTTGCTATAAGTCAGACAACAAATACCATCTTAAAACAGAAGTAATATTTGTATTATTATTATTATTATTATTATTATTATTATTATTATAGCTGATATTAGTGAGGGATGACTAGACTCAACTAGATCCTTTGAACTTGAGATTTCTCACTTCATTGTAGTCATGTTGTGGCAAAAAATAAAAACGTCTCAATCATTCACATTTCTTTCTGGAAATATTATAGGTTCAGGTCTTCTCTGTAGGTCTTTAGCATTATGAGTTGATTTTTGTATATGGTATTAATAAGGATCTAATTTAATTTATTTTCACGTGGATATCAAGTTTCTCTGGGCTGGGATTTGGCTCAGTTGGTAGAGCACTGCACTACAGTCTCTGAGGTCCTGAGTTCAGTTCCCAGCACCGCAAAAAATGGGAGAAGGGCCTGGCAATCCACTCCCAAGGCAATCCCGAAACAGTCAGCCATTGAAAACCCTATGAGGGTCGCTATGAGTCAGATACCGACTCGATGGCACCTAACAACAACAACAACATCTAGTTTCCCTAATACCATTTTTTGAGTAGACACTTCTTTCCAGTGGTTTACTTTTGCCCTTTTCAGGGATCAGTTAACTCCATACACATGAACTTTTCTCTCAGTTATTTATTGTGTTCTATTGGTCTACATGGGCTGGGATTTAGCTCAGGTGGTAGAGCACTGTGCTGCAGTCTCTGAAGTCCTGAGTTCAATTCCCAGCACTGCAAAAATGGGAGAAGGACCTGGCAATTCACTCCTAAGGCAATCCTGAAACAGTCTGCCATTGAAAACCCTATGAGGGTCGCTATGAGTCAGATACTGACTCGACGGCACCTAACAACAACACAACATTGGTCTACATGTTTACATTTACACTAGTACTATATAATATTCATTGAATAGATTTATAATATATTTTGAGCCAGAAAGTGAGATGCTTCCAATTTTATTTTTCCCTAGTTTTGACCACTAGGGGTAATTTGTGATTCTGTATGAATTTTAGGATTACTTCTATTTTTGGAAAAAAATTGAAGTGGGATTTTGACAGTCTCTGCATTGAATTTATGCATCACTTTGACTAGTATGGATGTTTTAACAATAGTGATTCTTCTAATTCATAAATGCAGACAGTGTAATCATGACCTCAATATATACAATCCCAAACACCATAATCCATAATATTGAATTCTCAAAATATCAAAATCCCTAAAGTCTAAAATCTCAAAAGACCAAAATTGCATATGTTTAAATATTGAAAGATGAAATCCTGGAAACTAAAATTTGTATGGTAAAAAGGCTATATAAAGGGAGTAGATAACCACACACTAAAGCAATGATGAAATTGTCAATTTGAGCATGTTTCATTTTTTTTGCATTGAGATTCCTTCTACCTAATGAAATTCTAGGAGACGTGAATAAATTAAAGCTGTATTTGTGTGAAGAAGCCAATGAAGTTACTGACTGATTTGAAAAATATTATGTGCATGGAAGAATAGTAAGACATACAATGGCATTGCAATTCAATTAATCAGCACTGTTTTTGACAAATTTATGATGTACATATCACTGCATACAGAATGGCTTTCCATGTACCCAAAACAAGAAAGAAACATGGCACAACAAACAAAAAAGTATGATAGCAAGTGCTTATGTTGACGTATATTAAAACAGAGAACAATTTTTTAGAAAAACAAATCATATAGAAAATGAAAGTGACATTATTATCCAAGGAAAACCATGTTCTAAGATAAAGAAGCACTCATCAATTCATCACGATTCAAGACTTCAGAAGACCCTATAAAATTCTCATAAGCAAGCATAGGGAAGTTTCCTTATCATTGACTATGGCAATGATTTTATGGATATTATGCCCAAATCTCAGGCTACAAAAGCACCATAGCAAAGCAATTGTTGTTGTTAAGTGCCCTCGAGTCATGTCCAACTCATAATGACTCTGTTAGAGTTTTCAACAGCTGATTATTTGAGGATTGCCTTGGGACTGGATTACCACATCCTGCTCTTATTAGACAAGCCATGGTTACTTCAAAATGTTCACAAATAAAATATATTGATATATATTTTTTTGGACTTTGTTTATACTATGTACCTTGTAGCTTAGATTAGGTACTGTCAAGTTGGGTCCGACTCATAGTCACTCTCATAGGGTTTTCAATGGCTGATTGTTTCAGGATTGCCTTGGGAGTGGATTACTATGTCCACCCATTTTTGCAGTGCTGAGGATCAAACCCATGTCCTCAGGGAGAGCACTCTACCAACTGAGCTAACCCCTGTCCTCTACATTGTAGGTAAGCAAATGAATATTTAAAGTCTATATTCAGTTCTGAATTTTCAAAAAAAAATGCTTTATTTAAAATTACTTTTGCTTCATTAATTATCTGAATTCTAAAGTCCTATAACACATATAATTAACCACATACTTGGTATAGTCTTTATTTATATTGATTGTTATTTGATTTTCCTATTTTTCTTCAAACATATTGCCTTTCCCCCACACAGCTGTCAGTTTGCCTCACTGTGGGGGCTTGTGTATTGGGATGAGGCTGATAGCTCTGCCACTGTAACCTCGGATATGAGCAAGGTTACCCAAGGTGGACAGGTTTTCAGCTGAGCTTCCAGACTAAGAGAGACTAGGGAGTAGGACCCGGCAAGCCACTCCCGAAACAATTATCCATTGAAAACCCCATGGATAGCAAAGAGACACTGTCAGATATAGTGCTGGAAAATGAGGCCCCCAGGTTGGAAGGCACACAAAAGACTACTGGGGAAGAGTTGCCTCCTCCAAGTAGCGTTTACTGTGATGACTGAAATGGCATAAAGCCCCAGGGTGCTCAACTTGCTAATGTGCCACGACTCAAAGTGAGGAGAAACAACTGTAAACATCCATTAATAATTGGAACATGGAAGGTACGTACTATGAATCTAGGCAAATTAGAAATCGTTAAAAGAGAAATGGAGCACATAAACATTGATATTCTAGGCATCAGTGAGCTAAAATGAATCAGCATAGGCCATTTTGAGTCAGATAATCATATGGTCTACTATGCTGGAAATGATAAACTAACGAGAAATGGGGTTACATTCATCATCAAAAAAGAGATTTCAAGATCTGTCATGAAATACAATGATGTCAGTGATAGAATAATGTCCATACACCAACAAGGAAGGCCAGTTAATAGGACTATCATTCAAATTTATGCACCCACCACTAAGGCCACAAATGAAGAAAGGGAAGAATTCTATCAGCTTCTGCAATCTGAAATAGATCAAACATGCAATCAAAACATAGTGATAATCACTGGTGACTGGAATGCAAAGATTGGAAACAAAGAAAAAGGCTCGGTAGTTGGAAAATATGGTCTTGGTGACAGAAATGTAGCTGGAGATCGCATGATAAAATTTTGTCAGACCAATGACCTTTGCATTGCAAATACATTTTTTCAACATCATAAACGGAGACTATACACATGGACTTCACCAGATGGAACATACAGGAATCAAATTGACTACATATGGGGAAAGAGACGATGGAAAAGCTCTGCACAAAATGTCAAAACAAGACCAGGTGCTAACTGTGGATGAGAACATCAACTTCTCATATGCAAGTTCAAACTGAAGCTGAAGAAAATGAGAACAAGTATATGAGAGCCATGGT
>VMDO01034568.1:0-16865 GCA_007922755.1 Pedetes capensis
GAGGAAGACTCATTAACAACCTGCGTTATGCAGATGACACAACTCTGCTTGCTGAAAGTGAAGAGGATTTAAAACATTTACTGATGAAGATCAAAGATCATAGCCTTCAACATGGGTTACGACTAAACATCAACAAAACAAAAATCCTTACGACTGGGTCAGCACGCAACTTCACAATAAATGGAGAAAAGATTGAGGTCCAAGATTTTGCTTTGCTTGGCTCTATAATCAACACCCGTGGAAGCTGCAGTCAAGAAATCAAAAGACGCACTGCTCTAGGAAAAGCTGTGGCAAAAGATCTCTTTAGAGTATTGAAAAGCAAAGATGTCACATTGAAGATGAATATGCGTCTGACTCATGCCATGGTATTTTCAGTCGCATCATATGGTTGTGGAAGCTGGACATTGAACAAGAGAGACAGAAAAAGAATTGATGCTTTTGAATTGTGGTGCTGGAGACTTTTGTCTATTGAATATACCATGGACTACCAAAAGAACCAACAAACCTGTCCTAGAAAACGTGCAACCAGAGGGCTTCTTGGAAGCAAGAATGGCCAGACTGCGTCTTACATATTTTGGACATGTAGGGAGGAGAGATCAATCCCTGGAGAAGGACATCATGTTTGGGAGAGTGGCAGGTCAACGCAAAAGAGGAAAACCCTCCACCAGATGGATTGACACAGTGTCTGCAACAATGGGCTTAAACATAAATAAGATGGTTTGCCTGGCACAGAATCGGCAAGTGTTTCGATGTGCTGTACATGAGGTCGCTATGAGTCGGACTCGACTGGACGGCACCTAATAACAAAAACAACATTATTTTATGAATCAGCAGCATTAATATTGTAAAAGTGTACATATTACCAAAAGTTATCTGCAAATTCAATGCAATCTCCATCAAAATTCCAATGAAATTCTTCACATAAATAGAAAAAATACTGTAACATTCACATGAGAACAAAAATATCCCAAGTAGCCAAAGCAATCCAGACCAAAAAGAGCAATGCTCTGGGTATTGTAACACCTGACTCAAACTATACTACAGAGCCATGGTAACAAAAACAGTATGGTATGGGACAAAACAGATAAAAAGACCAATAAAATAGAATAGAAAATCCAGAATCAAGCCCATGCAGATAGAGCTATCTGATTCTTGACCAAATTGCCCAAAATATAAACTGGAAAACAGTCTCTTTAACAAGTGATTTGGGGAAAGCTGAATTTCCACCTGTAGAAGACTAAAACTAGATCCTTGTCTCTCATTCCATACAAAAATCAACTCAAAATAGATCAAAGACCATAATGTAAGACCCAAAACTTTTAAAATACTAGAGGTAAACATACAGGAAACACTTCAAGATCAAGGCATACAAAATGACTTTTCTAAGTAGAATTTCAATATTCAGGAAATCATTTTTGAGTATGAGTGGGTATATTAGCCTTTCTATTTTTTAAGTACATATGTGTATTTGAGTACATATGTATATTACAAACTGTATTTGTTTTTGCTTTTAAGTCAGACTCATGTTATCTCTTTTTTGTTTGCTAAAACTTAGTCTATTGTGTCAGAGATTTAAAGTATGTTTAATAGTATGTTAAAGTATGTTTAATAGTATTGGTCTATTATTTCAAGTTTTTCAGGTGTTCATTCTTGTTGGTTTAAACGCTACTCATATTGGATGTCACATCTTGTGTTTTATCATTTTTTAAATCAGCTTATCTTTTGCAAAGTATGCTGTTATTATGGGAATCCTGTGCATCTTAGTTTTTGAAGTACTTCATCAGAGAGCTTTGCATTTTATTCCAACAGACATCAGAGACATATGGATGACCAAAGATCAATTTCCATGTTTATTTCTCAGCATACATCTCTTGTAACAGATGAATAGTGTACATTTGGACTCTAAATTAATTGGAGATATAGGCCTTGGATTTTGAGTTTTCAAAAATGTTCTGTGCCACCCAGAGTCAACACAAAAGCTTTGCTCAAGAATAGCCTTTCACACTCAGTCTTTTCATGGTCATTAGATGCTGAGCTGGGTGGTGATACTGCATCCTGTTCAATCATGATCACATCTAACCTGCCACAGCAACAGCTGGCAAGACCACTACTCTGCTTCTCTTTGTTTCTGGTGCAAGAAGAAGTTTTCTCCTTCTCACATATTTAACAGGTTCAGCCATTCTCATTTACTTATTTATTTTATCTTAAATACAAAGGTGGAAGATTTTCAAACTAGTATAGCCAAATATCTCTATAGCCATACCACTGTGGCATCCGATTCCATCAGATCTCAGAAGCTAAGCAGGGTTGGGCCTGGTTAGTATTTGGATGACAGACTGCCAGGGAACACCAGGTGCTGTCAGCTTGGGAGAAGGACCTGGCAACCCACTCCCAAAAATCAAACAGCCATTGAAAACCCTATGAATAGCAGAGAACCATGATAATAGTGTTTTGTCTGTTGTATGTAGGGTAACTAAGAGTCAGACACCAACTGGATGATGCATAACAACAGCAGTAACATAGTCAAACATATGATACGAAATGTCTGGGACTGAACAAATCAAATAAGAAAACAGAGAATGAGCCTTAATAGCAACTCACTAAGGAAGAGTATATATTGCTAATAAAAAGTTAAAATATGCAATCTCATTATTAACCAAATAAAAGACAACCTAAAATGCTATTTTCTCACTCATCAAATATAGAAGAAAAAACCAGTAAAGCTTGGTATAAACATCCTGGGCACCCTTATATAAATCACAATTACCAAAAATCATTTGGCTACATAAGTATAGGATGCTTAAAACATGAATACATTTATAAACAACTATTTCAGGACTAGGATTTTTTTTTCTAAAGAAATAATCATGTTTATATATGAAATTTTCATTGGGATCTTATTTATGATGGCATTAAAAAATCCTTAAATATCCAATTATGAAGAATTGGTCAAATAAGTTATAGTGCATCTAAATAATGGAGCAATGAGCAGCTAGTTATTAAAAATGATGCTACAGAAGAATAAGTAACAGCATGGTATAATATTTCCGGGAGAGGGTTGAGTGGGAAAAAGGCAGTCTCTAAGTAATATGTACCTAGATATGTGAAACATTTACAGATACAATTTTATGTTTTCTTAAAAGGCTAGAAGTTTGTACATAAGAATACAAACATGAATTTCCTAAAATGGATATGCTAGTATTACAATGGCAAAACAGGAATGGAAAGTGCTATTTCTTAAACTCATATGAAGCTACACGAAAGTTCTGGCAATCTTTAATAATATTCATGACATACCCTTGATCCTCCCCTCAACATAGATTGTGAGTTATGGAAAGCAGTCATGGCTTTATGTATTTTTTTCATTTAAATTAAAGTTCCTATTAAATGACTGATAAGTGTATGTGCAATGATAAAAAATAAATAGCAGTAATGAGTAAACAAATTTTTAAAGGATAATGTTGTAATCAAATTTCTCTAGGATGGTGATAGTTGAAAAAGGAAAATGAAATGTATCATTGCATTAAAATGCACTACCTCAGTAACATTCTAAAAAATGAATCAAATATTTCAGAACTTTTCTTTTCAAAGAAATAATAGTTTGGGATACAATGGTTGATTGTATATTTAAGGATTTTATTTGTGTAGGCTATTAATAGAAATAGATTGAAATAAAGTGTTTGAACTTGGTTTAAGAAGAATTTCAATTTATCAGTAATATTCTCATAAGTCATATCCATTTCAACCAAAGAATTTAATTGGATTGCTTCTGCTAATGGCTCTTAAATTTATTCTGTTTGAATCAACTCATAGGAGAGGGAAAAGGGGAACATTTCCCATGCATTCAATACAATTCTTCCTTTCTTAGCCTTCCAAAGCTCCATCATAAGCAGGTATCAAAAGGGTCTTCAAATGATGTCTGCTAAAGGATTGACTCCAAGTATAAATATAGTCATAAAGTAACCCAGGAAAAAACTAAAACAAAATTGAAAAATCCTTAAGAAGCAAATCGTATAGTGTATCTGTGACCAAGGAAAGTTTAGATGCATGTAAAGTGGGTACCTTCTGCTTTGCTATTTTATGATGCCATTCCACTTTAGAATTCAGGCAAGTCATGTTGATGTATGTTTGGTGCAAGATAACCTTCAGATTTGAAAAATTAAATCACTATTCAATATATAGAACTTTTGTAAATGTAAAGGGTATTCTTTGGGACTTGAAAGGTTTGAATGACCTTAAAGGAAGCCCATAATTTTACTAGTTGTTGTTGTTGTTAGGTGTCGTCGTGTCCAACTCATAGCGACCCTTCTCCCATTTTTGCAGTGCTGGGAATCGAACTCAGGACCTCAGAGACTGCAGAGCAGTGCTCTACCAACTGAGCTAAATCCCAGCCCCAATTTTACTAGAGTTTTATATTAAGATATCCTGAAGCTCTTTTAAGTATCCTGGAGAACAAATCCATTGTTCAGCCCAAATGTTACAATAATATAAAGATAATTGTACCATCAGAATCTAGTGTGAAATTCTGTTTTCTGAATTGTGCACATTTCTAATCAGTCCAAAATATCCGATTTGGGGATTTAATACCAGTGATTCCTGTTAATTTCTTCAGATTAGTACCCATTACAAAAATCATATTTCCATACGAGTTCTTCTTCCCTTCATAAAATCTTATCCCGAGACAGATAAAATCCTCTGAGAGCACAAACAGTCAAACCTGGGTTCATAACGCAGAGATAAAGCATTCTTTATAGCAGCATTCATTAAAGTACTAGACATAGTACAAAAAGCAGCAACAGGGAGCTTTCTCCTAAAAGCTTTTAATACAATTCTTTCCAAGACCCATTAAATCAGCCTAGCACTAAAGCCTTTGGCCACTCCCCTATATTGATCCTTACCACTATGGAGCCCCCTACTCTGTCTGACTAAAGTCTGAGGTAATTTATCTCTTAGGAATAGTCTACAAAAAAGTCACTAGTACAAAAGCAGCAAGTCAAAATCCAAACTCTAAGTGAGGCATTTGTCAAGTGTTGGATGTTTCTAAAAAGAACCTACAAAGGTAAATGCTTTGCAAACCTTTTTCCTTTGATTTCTATCTGACTTCCCCAAACAGGTCCTAGTAATAGGTAACATTTATTGAACACATAATATGTAGCTACAAGGGGTTGCATGTTTAAGCATTATTTTTTTTTTTAGTCCTTACAAGAGAATACTGTCCCACTATTTTCCATTTTGCAGATGATGGAAATGAGAATCATATTTTAAGTAGCTTTCCAGACACTCCAAACTAGGAAAAATTTTAAAAATCCTTATACTGAATCATTCTATTCATGTAAGTTGTATTATCAAGTGCATTTACCAGGACCTGCAGTAAGATGGTCTTAGCAATGGTGAACAAAATGGATGAAATCCCAGTGTTCATGGTGCGTCCAACTAAATAGAAGTAAAATTCTATACAAGTAAATGAAGAATGAATTCCAAATTGTAATAATTACTATGAAGAACAAAGTGTAGAATATTATTCTTTATTTTTATTTATTTATTTATTTATTTTTTGTACTGGGGGTTGAGCCCAGGGTCTCGCGTTTGCATGTTCTGCAAGTGCTGGACCACTGAGCTGCACCCTCAGCCCATTTTTTTTTACTTTTTTTTTTTTATTGGAAAGTTTTAATGTATACCTTACATTAAATGTATACCTTACAGCCTGCAGCTGTAGCCCCATGGCATCCAATCCCATCAAATCTCGGAAGCTAAGCAGGGTCGGGCCTGGTTAGTACCTGGATGGGAGACCGCCTAGGAACACCAGAAGCTGTAGGCTTGGGAGAAGGACCTGGCAACCCCCTCCCAAAAATCAATCTGCCATTGAAAACCCTATGAACAGCAGAGAAGCACTGACAATAGTGTTTCCCCTGTTGTACAGAGGGTCGCTATGAGTTGGATACCGACTCCACGGCACCTAACAACAACAACAACAACAACCTTAATGTGATTCATTCTGACAGGCTTTTCATTGTGGCATTTCCATATATGCATTTTGATGTACATTATTCATATAGGTGTCCCCTTACCCTCTTGTATGCTTCCACCCCACCCTCGCCATCTAAGTCTTCTCTATCATTTACTTGGTAATATTTTTCTATATGTCCTTGGGTTCCAGTTCTGTTTAAGATAGAAACTTTTCCTGTAGTGAACTTTGTTGTTATGTTGTCAGAAAAATGGCCTGCATTTTCTAGACCATTTATATTGACACCCTTCTTAGCTTTTTTTTCCTTTTATTTTGATCTGACCTTTGAATAGGATTTTTCCTTCTTATAATTTTGATTCAGCTCCCACATAGGAGTGAGAACATGTGGTGTTTCTCTTTCTGATCTTGTGTTCGTTCACTTAAAATAATTTTCTCTCATTCCATCCATTTTGCTGCAAATGTCTTTATTTCATTTTTCTTGATTGCTGAGTAGTATTCCATTGTGTATATGTACCATAGTTTTTTATTCATTCTTCTGTTGAAGGGCACTTTGTTTGATTCCATATCCTTGCTATTGTGAAAAGTGCTGCATTGAACATGGAGATGCAGGTATCTCTGTGGTATGATGACCCATCTCCCTTTGGATAAATTCCCAGTAGTGTTATAGCTGGGTCATATGGTAGATCTATTTTCAGTTTTTTAAGATACCTCCATATTGATTTCCACAGTGGTTGGACCAATTTACAGCTCCACCAACAATGTAAGAGTGTTCCCCTTTCCCCGCAACCTCACCACCATTTGTTGTTATTTGTTTTATTGATCTTGGCCATTCTTACTGGTGTAAGGTGAAATCTCAGAGTTGTTTTGATTTGCATTTCCCTAATGGCTAGGGATATTGAGCATGTGTTTCATGGCTTTACGGACCTCTTCATTTGAGAACTGTCTACTCAGTTCCTTTACCCATTTGTGTATTGGATTATTTGTTTTGGGGGGAGTTTTTTTCTTGAGTTCTTTATAAATTCTCATAATTAGACCTTTATCTGAAGTATGAAATGACTCCGCTAATTGTTTCTTTTGCTGTGCAGAAGCTTTTTAATTTCATGTAATCCCATTTATCTATAGAATATTATTCTTATTGAGACAATAGTAATCCTAAAAACCCCTTGTTTAGTCTTCAGAGAATACATTTAGATTATATTTTCAGTAAGATATACCCATGAAAAGATGTCCATCATTCTCTTTCTAATCAACAGGATGACTCAGAGTACTCTTAATTTGGATGAACAGAAGTTCAGTGAATCGATTGTCTTTCATCTGTAGGATGATCATATATTCTGAACAAGCTGTCCCAATTACTCTCATTTCAGCATTCTTTCAAGTTTGGCTGTTTGGATTCTCAAAGGTGATACAGTTTCGACAGCAAATTTATACAATCCCTCCACCTATGCAATTTTTAGAGCTGTTTAAAACGTATTCCGGAGACAATAGTAGTGAGCTAAAACTAACAGATGTGTCTTGGATCTTTCTTTATGTGATTTCATTTAATCTTTAGCATACCTCACTAAGGTCACAATTGCTATACTCACATAAAGATACACTTCTTGAAGACATCATATACAATATACACGTTTTGACTTTCTAAATATCTCTCAAATACCTCCCCACTTTATCTCATCTATTTATTCTACCAATATTGATTGAACTTCATCTTGGTGCCAAACATCGCTACTTGCTTGGATACAAATGAGGATAAGATAGATATAGTGTGTCCCTATCTTCATCAAGTTTCCAGTCTAGTGGAGAAACAAGATAAAAACATAAGTAAACAAAAATAAAATGGGCATAAAAATTAAGTAACCACAAAACCCAATAGTATCATCATGGGTTATTTCATTCCAGTACTCTAATATATCATTTCTGAAGCCATCAGAGAAACTTCTGAACACAAACTCTCTAAACACTCATCAGCACAAGTTCATATGATGATGCAAGTCACTTCATAATTTCTTCTCTTCTACCAGCACAAAAATAAATTGTACATGACTAAATAAGTGAGTAAATAATTAACAGACCTGCCACTGTTCCCTAAGGAACACTTGCACTTTAGGAACACTTGACTATCTCACTCAAACAACACCAGTGTCACAACATATGTTGCACCAGTGTCACAACATATAGTGACTATTAGTAAATTAGTAGTTATCTTAACCTTTTAGGTAAAAACACAAGCAGAAAAATTTTCCAAATAGATAGTTTAACATAATCCATGACTTGCAGAACCCACTCTGGAGACCACCTATGTTTGCTTATTCTCTTAGAGTGAAGAGCTCTCTGAGATCTAAAGCTGGATAATTCTTTATGGCTCCAGGTTTTGAGTTCTTAGCATGTCATCACTGTCTGCAGACTGAGTGACAGAACGAATAAAGGAGTCAGTTAATCATTGAGTGAATTCAGAGGAGTGGTAGGACCTACATAATCAAGGAGAAAAGTACCAACATTTTCTTAACATTTCTAAGTATAAGAAAAATCTCACTATTACTACGGAATAAAGAAGTGAGCCCAGAACATTATTGATATTTCTCTTAAGTAATCAGCATTTGAAAGTTTTCTCATTTTTAAATAACTCTTCCACAAAAGATGTTTTTCCAGAACAGTAAGGCCCAGGGAAATGGCTTTGAAAATAAGGGCCAGTGGTTAAGCTCACACTCACCAGTTCTAACAACATAAGATTTTGCTCTTTTAAGAGTATTTTAAATACTCATTGTACTCTGTGCTAATTTACCAATTTCTGAATGTCTCTGAACATGGTACAGGTGACTTTGGATGACAGTCTATGGGGTCCACTAACTTGAACAAAGAGAAATTAATCAATGGTATTTGCATATGAAAAGGAAAAGCAAGAGTCATTTTTAAGGACATTATTCTGATTAAGAGGAGAAATGCTAAAAGTAATACAAAAAGATATTTCAAAACATATTTACCCAACAAAAAGATTAATGAGTTTTACCCAACCTGGAAAACAGTTGTTATCTTAAGAAAGGAAAATATGTATGTGCATTAGAGGTAATCTTATAAAATAAAGAGGAATTGGTTCTGCCAACCTGGGAGGCTGGAAAAGAAGCTAAGCTGAGTGACTGAGTGTTATGTCAGCTGACAGAGTGTGCATTGTAGTATTTACCCACCCCAGGCAAGTCTTTGAACTACAGATGGCCTTTTACAAAAATCATTTACCTGCAGCCATTATGATGGAGGTAATGTAGGAGAGGGAAGGAATCAAGGAATCATTAAGGAATATACAGCCAGCTGTTGATTATCCACAGTGACTCAGATAAGTCATGTCACAGATTTATTAAGAAATCAATGCAAATTTAACCTTATTGCCATGCTACCTGCAAAGTTTACTTTGATTTAAACATCCTCTATATTGGGCCAAGAAAACCTATTAGGCCATCTCTTCCCATAGCAAAATCCCAGAACAAGTAGCACAAGACCTAGGTATCTCCCATTTGGCTTCTCTGGTACATGTATCATCTGTGCCAATAGAAGCAGTTTAGGAACGTGACCACCCTCTCCTCCTTCCCACATTCTGAGGAGCATGTGAGTTTATCTTATTGGCAGGAACTGATTTACATCCAGAAATTTAGCTTCAATAATTCTGGGAATGATATATTTCACCTTTTTTACTTTTGAACTACAGGAAGACAAACTAGAGAGTGGAATCCATATTCATTTCAAGACCACAGCTTTTTCTTATAACCTGACATAGATTTATGCCAAGCTAAGAGGTCCACTTACTCTGGGGAGTCTTCTGGGCATCCTAATAGGAAATAGTTTCATATCACTGGTACCTCCATAAGGAAATTTTCATTTCTGTAGGAATAAGCAATATTAATAAATACTATTACTTCCCTAGAAGAGTAGGCCGAAATGCCAAGAAGTCCTTTCTACTAAGATTATCTGCAAGTTTATACCAAGGAAGGAGTGGTCTAGGCAAATTTCACGTCTTCTTTTGGCTCTCCCTAGTGCCCCTTTATCTATTTAAGGACCAGTTTATCCCTTTATTTAAAAGCCTAATAAGAAAGCTAGGGCTTGGACTTTTTCCCAGTAAGGGACAATGTGATGAAGTCCAGGGGAAATTTCATCCTTCTGCCATTTCAACTCCTCAGAAATTGAATTGCCCTTCTATTTCCTGGATGGAATGGCCCCAGTGGTTTTTTCAAAAGCTAGCTGTGGGAAGTAGGCCTACTCTCTCTTTTAGGAATAAGCCTGGCCTAAAAGCATAGATCTCTTACATTCAAAGTTTTCCATGTCCATGCAAAGGGTTCAGTGCAATGTGTTAAGTTTTATCCTACAACTGAACATAAGTTAGAGTTCGAGGATACAGGCTCTAGATCAGACTGAGTTTGAATCCTGGCTGCTCAATGTATTAGGTGTGTAATATGGATTCATATATTATCTTCCCTGTACTGCTTTTCCTTATATGTATAATAAAGCAAATGATAACATCACTTAAACCTTTGAGATAATCAAACTGGTCAGTATATGTGATGTTCTTAAAATGGTGCCTAGCTCTGTAGCACTTTGTAAGCTAATACAATTCCTTCTACAACTTTTACTAATAGGACATTCTGAAGTATCTTTTGGTGTCTTAAACTTTGCATAGTGGTGTAAAGTTTCAAGGGACAGTGTAATCTGACATACAAAAAGGAAGTGCCTTCGTTTGGGGTCAACCACACCGTACTCCTACCTGCTAATTTTTTCTCTCACACAAACATTTATTGAGCAAGACATGACAAGAGAGCTTTCACATATCTTGAGCTCTTTAATCTTCACAACAACCCTCTACCATAGTAATTTCCACATAATACAACTGACACACAGAAATATTGTTCACATTTTTCTGTACATAAGTTTTAATGTGTTGGACTGACTAGGATTCAAGACCAAATCTGTTGAAGTCTAAGTCCAATGCCTTTTCCACCATTATGCATTGCTTCTCTAAATAATAGTGAATCTGTAGAGTTATTACTGCTTATAAATAATTACACATCTAATTTTATTTAATTCTCACAATATTTCTGTGAAGCTATCAGTTTAGCTCATTCTACTGCAAGTAACAAACAGCCTGGATAACAATCATTTAATCAAATAGAGGTTTATTCCTTGCCCATAGCAATATCTAAACTAATACCAACTTGCTTGCTGACATTTCATCAGTGGCTCAGTGATGCCAGGAAGACCCCAGGCTCCTTCTATCTTTTCTCTGTACAATTTGATGCAGGCTGACTTTTTGTTCTTCAGCTTGTCACCTTGTTTTTGAAAAATGTTTCTCCCATCTCCAAGAAAAACAAGGGACGAAGCAAGTAGTTGGGGCAGGTGCTTACAAAGGAATGATACAAACAGAACTTACTTCTTTATCAAGGAGAAAAAATCTTTCCTTAAATTCTACCAAGAGACATATCAATCACATGGCCACATCTAGCCATAAAACACACTGAGTAGATTAGTAGTTGGCTAAAAGCCTATGTAGTCAATGTACAGGGAGGTAGGACAACAGCAAAGTAGGTTAGGAATACCATCTAAGGGCAAGACAATAGTCTCTCTCTCTCAAGTACTGTTACAAAATTTTCTGAGATAGGGTCAGAGATCCAGAGAAAATGTGACTTATCCTTGTCTCAGAGGTAATATTTACATTGGCTAAGGGACTTAAATCAAAGTTTTTTGATGTTGTTTTCCAAAATTTCCCCTGTACCATCATAGCTGTATAAGTAGGCATTCTTTCTAAGTATTTCAGAGGCATAGTAAGAATAGTCTTTGAATTTACTTTTGTGGATATTTATTTAATAATTTGCACCATAATCTTTTGAAAAACAATAAGATTGCAATAAAAAACATGTATTTAATTATGTAGCATAGAAATAGAAACAAAAACAATACAATGAAGAGAAAAATATGCTAAACACAAGGGTTATTGAATTACTGAGATTTATCTTAAAATACATATATATATATATACATGTATATGAAAGACAATCAAAATGGGTTTGCACAATTTCTCCTTATATACTAGAACTTAGATGCAAACATTACAAATCTGAAAGAAAAGTTCTTTTTTATCTTTTTTATTAACACATTTTAATTGTACATATTAATTAGATTCACTGTGATATTTCCATATATGTACACAGCATGCATTGATCCACACTAAATTCCAAAAATAATTTGTCACTTGTACATATATAAACAGAATATTGAAGAACACAATGAATAACAACTTTACCCATAGTATTATTTAAAACACCACAAAATTATAGGTGAGAAGGTAATGCTTAGAGTGGTTAAGCTAACATTTTTGGTGTTATATGTGCTACAAATAGATATGAGAAATGGCTGACAGCATGTTTTTTATACTATCTTCTATAGGCATCAGTTCTCTCTCCCAGGCCTTTACTTTTTTGCATTAAGATTTAAACCTTAATTACAGTGGTAAGATATGTCTAATGGGAATGCACACTTGTGTATGTACACACAGGACAAAAAGTGAAACACACCATTACTCATCTTACTACCCAGAAATGGTTGTTTACACATTGTTTTGCATTTCTAGCCAATATTTTTATGCATAAAATGCATTTTTATTTTCAAAAATGCAAATGATACTGTAGACACCATTTCTACCTATATGATTTTTCATTTATGAATGTATCAGGAACACTATACTAATCAATGAATAGTATCAGGAACACTATATAGTATCATACACCATGATTTTTAATTTCAGTCTTATATTGCATCATGAGCACATATATCACTGTGCTGCAGTCATTTCTTAATTTAAATATTTAGGTTTAAATTTTGCCCATTGTAAGTACTAAGGTGCCTCATTGTACATGTACCTTTGCATATATTTCTGATAAAATATTAAGGGAAATGCTGTGTAAAAGTGTTGCAGCATTTTTAAACCTTTTTTCACATACTATCAAATTGATCTCTAGAAATCGATTCTTCTACCATCTCAGTCAGGTGTTTGACAGGAGCTGGACAGCCAATGGGGCTCTACCATGGCATTTGGGACGACATTCCTCATTCGCTGACTTCCAGTTTGGAAATGGGATGGAATCTCTGCCCTGGGAATCAGCAGAGGTGGGGTTTGGTTGAAGTATCCAGTTTGACCATTTAGTTGGTCATCATGAAGTCAAATGAGATAATATATGTGAAAATTCTTCATAAATGTCATAGAATTTTATAAATATAGGAATCTGTTTATTCAAATACAGAATTTTATAGGGATGCCCCAAAAGGAAAAGATATTTATCTTGATTGTAAGTGAAAGAGAAGCAAAAGAAACTCCTTGAAGAATGCTCCGAGGGCTGGGACTGTGTGAGCCATGATCTCTTGTTTCACCTTCTCTTTGACCTTTGAGGAAATATTTAAAGAAATGTTAACACACACTTAGTTGTATAAGCTTCTTGCTGGGTCTCAGGCTGATGGTGATTATCTCATACAGCCCAGAAGCAATAGGATATTAAAGTCAATATGAGAGAAGGAAGGAGGAGCCCTTTATTGTTTTCAGATACATAGAAACTTAACTTAGTGTCCATGAAACACTTCAAGGTTGCTGGAAATAAATGCCACACTTTGTATAATTTTTAAATTCCTTTATATTTGTTGTAGTGGTTTGGTGCCGTGGAGTCATGTCTGACTCATGGCAACCCTATGTACAATGGAAGGAAACACTCTCTGACACGGTCCCATTCCTGGCAGTATGTCAGTGCTTCTCTGTTATTCACAGGGTTAATGACTTGTTTTTTGGGAGTGGGTTGCTGGGTCCTTCTCCCAAGCTTACAGCACCTGGTGTTCCCAGGAGGCCTCCCATCGAAGTACTAACCAGGTCAGACCCTACTTAACTTCAAAAATCTGACAGGATTGGATATCAGGATAATATGGTTGCCAAAAACTACACAATATAACTGCTTGAACAAAATCATTACTCTTGATTTTTCTACATACATCTCATCAAGCAAAATCATCGTTATTGTTGTCTTCTTGGGAAGCTTAACTTTTTTGTATTTGTAATATAAAATAAGATAGTATGTTAGAATGATGTCTTCAATAGAAGTGATTGTTAGCAGCCAAAACAGCAGAATATGAGACTATGATAATGAAGTTTGCTCAACATTAAACAGGAAAGTTTCATGCTAACAATAACTTTGAACAGTCTTGCTGTATGAAATTGATCAGAACTGAGTATCATTTAATGTCATTTGTGTGTGTGTGTGTGTGTGTGTGTGTACCCATTTGGCAGAGAATTTCAGAGAATATTCCATTTCTGACAAAGTTTTTACTCTTGGCATCAAAGAATTCATAGCATTGAGTTCAGGGAAGGAGCAATTTATGCACTGATGCTTTCCCATAGAGTTTCTCTTCCTGTTAAATCAGCTGTTCACATAAAAAAGTATTGCCTGCACTTGTCACATCACATGACTCTATGCTCAGACAATCCCTGAAATTCATAGCATTTTCCAGTGTCACATACTGCATACCATGCTGGCTACAACTTTGGTACATTTTTCCTCCAATATTTTAATGGGCAAACTTGAGTAATATATTTCCCAATTTCAAACCCTTCAGCAATGACAGTCCAAAACTCCTGAGGATATGAACTAATGCAAAAGGTTCCGGCAAAGCTGAGCATCTTCAGGTCTGGTCTACCAGTGTCAAGTCCTCAAGCTCTTGAGAAATAATTTTACTTATTAAAACACATTTTCCCTCAAAAATACTGTGTGAAAGACACAACTCTTAGTGACCTCTCAGAAAATTGTTGAATTAAGGACAGACATCTACATAACTCCTCCATTTTAAAATCTTGGGAAAGTATAATTAACATAACAAAAGGAGCTCTAGTTTTCATTCACACATTTGAATTATTGAACTGAACCTGTATCTTCCGACTATGTTGCAAACACATGGCTTCCTAGTATTTCCTTTCTCTTAAAAATAAAGATAGACAATGCCAATGGGCTGGATTAAAGAATGTGGCAGGTGTTTAGTCAATGTTTTAGAAACCTGGGAGTCTCCTTCCCCCTCAGGAATTCCATAGTCCTTAACTGGAAACTGGCTCATCAGTGAGAAACTCTTCATGTGTCTGAAAATCCATTGTGCACACAGCATTTTACTATTTTGATTTCAAAAAATGGGTCAACATCATGGTTAGAGGTACCCATTGAGTTAGTGTTAATGTATAAGAAAGAACTATGTACAAATTCATTTATTAGGGTCCCTTGGTGATTTCATATCATGTTTGCATAAATATTATGTACTCTGATGACAATTCTTCATGAAAATATTTATTGAACCAAAGGCTATTTTTGAAAAAGTAAGTCACATTGCTTATTTCCATATGTTTTTTTTTTAATCACAGCAGTTATTCATTCATTTAAGATAGTAATGATTAGTCAAACTTAGCTCTGTAGAAATACAGGATCAATAGTAGACAAAAATCATTCCACTTATTAAATCAATCTCAGTGTAAAGAAGCTTTTTATGGAATTACTTGTTGTTAGGTACTGTTGAGTCATGTCCGACTCATAGCAACCCTCATGAGGTTTTCAATGGATAATTGTTTTGGCATTGCTTTTTGGGTATGGGAGTATGAGTAAAGATAATATCCTGGCTTAAAATATTGGTATGTCCATCTCAATCTTGCCATAAGGACAATATGTGACTTTTTTTTCTTTTTTCCATTACCCTTTCTTTTTGCCTCCTCCTCCTGTATATAGATAGATAGATAGATAGATAGATAGATAGATAGATAGATAGATAGATAGATACATAGATAGGTGTACTCACAAAAAAGACATGCAAGTAGGAAGGAGACCATTGGTGAGGAGGGAGGGGATGGGAGAGGAGGGTCATAAGAAGGTAAGAGGAAAGTCAACACAAGCAATGTACAATGAAATGCATGTATGGAAATGTCATAATGAGACCCATTAAGTTGTACATTAAAAATTACTGATAAAAACTGGGATGACATTTCTGTTTTGAAAATATTATCTTTATTTAGTAATGATAGCCCCCTGAACATCAAGTTGCTTAAAGCCTAATGATAGATAGTAGATGATTGCTAATGGAGGATTTAAAGAGCACTATAAAGAAAGTGGGCTGGGATTTAGCTCAGTTGGTAGAGTGCTGCACTGCAGTCTCTGAGGTCCCGAGTTTGATTCCCAGCACCACAAAAATGGGAAAAGGACCTGGCAACCCACTCCCAAGGCAATCCTGAAACAATCTGCCATTGAAAACCCTATGAGGGTCGCTATGAGTCAGATACTGACTCGACGGCACCTAACAACAACATAAAGAAAGCACTATATAGCAGAATAAGCATATTTCAACTGTGCATACTGTACTGTAAAGAACTAGGGATTCTTTGTTAACATTATCAAGGAAGCAGGTTATCAACATCATTTCATATAGTCCTGATGACATGCCTTCCTCTCAGTTTTTCATCATGCTCCAGCCTGCAACTTTTCAAATATTCAGTAGCATCTAATATCTCTCCAATTTTTGGTGAGAAGGGGTTAGATAGTTAGTACTAATTTATTCTAAGGAAATTATAAGTAGTAGGACAGTTGCACTGTGCTATTTGGAACTTTCAGCCACCAGAACTGTGAACCAAATAAATTAGTTTACTTATAAAGTACCCGGGCTGGGATTTAGCTCAGTGGGTAGAGCGCTGCGCTGCAGTCTCTGAGGCCCTGAGTTCAATTCCCAGCACCACAAAAATGGGAGAAGGGCCTGGCAATCCACTCCCAAGGCAATCCCGAAGCACTCAGCCATTGAAAACCCTATGAGGGTCGCTATGAGTCGGATACCGACTCGACGGCACCTAACAACAACAACA
>VMDO01034569.1:0-16847 GCA_007922755.1 Pedetes capensis
ATTTGATTTCTTTAACATATGAAGATGCCCGGGTTTTCTGTTCTGGTAATGTGTGTCTGTCAAAGAATTTATCCATTGTATCAAAGATGTCAAACTTACTGACATCTACTTTTTCATAATGAGCTTTTGTAATCTTTTAGTGTCTGTACAATCTGAGGTGGTAGATCTACTTTCATCCTTGATATTGTCCTCTAGTTTTGCTCTTTATTTTTCTTAGCTAGTCTAGCTAGAAATTTAGCAATTTTGTTGATTCTTTCTTCAAGGGCATAATCTTTGATTTTTAAAAATATATACCTTCAATTGTCTTTTTATTTAACTGTTTTCTATTCTCATATTTATCTGTTTTCTTATATTTATTTTGGCCTTCATTTCCTTATTTTATTTTAGAGTATTAAGGTATAAAATGTATACTGGATTTTTAACCTTTCTTCCTTATGTGAATTTTGTAACTATATGTTTTCTTTTAAGTATTAACATAGCCACAATCTCACAAATTTGATATTTGTCTTATTCAGTTTGAAATATTCTCTGATTTTCCTCAATATTATTTTTTTAGCCTGCAGGTTGTTTAGAAGTATGATACCTAAATTCCATGTGTTGCTGAATTATCTAGTATTTTATTATGGATTGTCAACTTAATTCTACTCTTACCAGAGAATATGTGCTGTTTGATTTCAATATTGTTATTCATTAGGACATTTTTATACCATCATATAGACTGTATGCACCACATGAACCTTAAAAGAAATGTTCATCTTCAAATTGTTACATGTAATGCTTTAGAGATGCCAATTAGATCAAGGTAATGGTGCTTTTCAGTCTTCTATACACTTACTAAATTTTTACAGTGTCTACCAATTACTGTAAAAGGATTACAATATTCCACTATAATGTAAATTAGCTCAATTAATTTATTTTTGCATCATTCACCTTTCCCTTTCTCTCATATTTACCGAAGGAATGGGGGTTAAGAGTTGACTCCTACAAGGTTAGAGGGTTTGGGGAATATTGTTGCTTCTCACTTCACACTTGATCAAGTTTCCTATTGCTGCTCTAACAAGTTATTACAAAACTTAATTTTTAATTTGTTTTTTAAATCACCACAAACATTGAAGCTTTATGCAGTGCAAATTTAGTATCTTACAGTTCTAGAACTTGGAAGTATAAAATTAGTTTTGATGGGCAAAACTCAAAGCATTAACAGGCCTGTATCCTTCTGGAGGTTCCAAAGAAAAATCTGTCCCCTTACCTTTCCCAGCTTCCAGAGGTCAACTGCATTCTTTGTCCCATGGCTCTTTCCTCCATCTTGAAAGCCAGCAATGTAGCATCTTATCTCCTCTCCAACTTCTGCTTCTCTTCTTGTCAGTGGAGGTGAGAAGTATAGTCACCGAGTATTACCGACTGCCCTGAGATGGCCTTCCCAGGACCTCTACTCAGGTGAACCTGGGTCCTTGTCTCAGTAGCAGGAAAGAATTCCAGGATGAGGCAGAGAATGAAGCAGAATTTGGAGTTTCTTAGATAAAGAATAAGAGACAGTACATGCTTCAGAGTGAAGTATGTTGTTGTTGTTAGGTGCTGTTCAGTCGGGTCCGACTCAGAGAACCTCATAGGATTTTCAATGGCAGATTGTTTCGGGATCCCTCTGGAAGTGGACTGCCACATTCTTCTCCCAAGAGTGAAGCACAGGTGTGTGTATATACAGAGAGAGATGTACCTAGCTGTCTTCACAACAGATATATATTGCTCAATGGGGTCACAGCAGTTGCCTGTTATAGATTTATAGACAGGAAAAGGCACATTTTTCAAAGGCCTACATTGGGATAGTCAAGAAAATTCTTACTACATCTATAGCTGTTGTTAGGTGTTATCGGGTCAGGTCCAACTCACAAGGACCCATATTGGGTTTTCAATGGCTAATTGTTTCAGGATTATTTCAGAAATGGGCTGCCACATCCTGCTGGGGATGGAATCCAGGGCCTCAGAGAGCACAGAGCAGCACTCCACCAACTGAGCTAAAACACCTTACTACATCTAGTCACAAGGAAATTACCTAGGCCTGTTAGTTTTAATTATAGTCCACAATCTGGTTTAGCAAGATTCTTAGACAAATTCCATTTTATTGTACTGTTATCTTTGCTTTAAATAGACAATTGTTTTAAAACAAGTTATATGAAAGATGACATAACCTAATTTACCACTTCTACTTCTCTTTATTCCTTCATTTAAATCTGAATTTCTGGTTATTATCATTTCCCTTTAGCCTGAAGTACATCCCTTAGCGAATGGAACTTTTTTCAACCCCAAATAACTTAAAAGCTAAAATATAACCACCACCGAATAAAAAGCCTATGGTATATTCCCTAGGTTACCCAACAATCACCCTGGTAGTTTCAGATAGAGATAGGTGACATAACAGAAAGTTCTTATAAGCATTTCTACCCATTTGCAGAATATTATGCTTAAGCACTGCCAATGTTTAATTTATTCCATACATTGTTTTTCTATTATGTAAAAAGCAGTGTGCTTGGAAATAAGTGCCTTTATTTTTTTGTTCCAAGATATGTTTCAGGTGGAAGATCATCAATAACAAAATGAAAATAGGAAAGGTGAAAAAGATATATGAAGTATGCATGCAGAGAACATCAGGTTGGACTAATGGTTGTCTTTTTCTTTTTTCTCCCCTACTGCACCAGTTTTCCTGGCTTTTGTGTGTGTGTTGCTAAGTTATAATTGCATGCTTTGCATAATCAACATAGAACCAACTGGCTGAGCAATTTATCCTCCACCAGACTTTTAAAAAAAAGAAATAAAGGGGAAAAAAGTTCATGCGATTACACTTGAAATTTCTAATTAAGAATATGTATTAGCCTTCTAATTTGAAAGGCTTACTTCTGTCATTAAAAGTCCATAGAAAGATTAAGAGATTTAAGACAATTTAACTTTTCTTCCTGGCAAAAGCAAGGATAAATACTATAATTATAAGAGAATAGCTAACCAGCAGGTAAAGCTAGTTATAATTCTATATCATTAGCATACATAATGATAAAAGGTAAATGTTAACCAGATATAAATGTTTGTGATGCCTCTGATGACCAACGTCCCCAGATTTTACAGAAGAGAGAACATTATGTGCAAAAATATTTCCTCTCATCAAATTTCATTGTGATGGTGTTATCAAAATCTCTCTTTCCCTGGTAGATGAAAACCTATCCAATGTAAAATACTCTTTGGAAATACTAATGACACAACAAATTGACAGATGGTTACTAAGAAAAAGGCCAGCTGGTGATACAGGTTAGACTTAAAACTGACAAAAGGGAAGCAGTTTAGAGTAGCAATTCTTAAGCAAGACTAGCATACAAAGACCCTGAGACCATTTTTGTTTAAATGTTTAATGTTTATCCTTTAACCCAGACTTCTTCCTTTTCTACCTTCAACATTCCAGAGAGAATGGGCATTGACAAGGATTTTTCAGTATCCCTCAATGTCACCTGAAGGACTGGTAAAAATAGACTGTCTGGCTGCACCCCAAGCGTTTCTTTCTTATTCAGTCAGTCTGGATTGGGGCCTAAGAATTTGTAGGTCTTGGGTTACAGGTAATACTGATTCTGCTGGTCTAGAAACCACACTTTCAGAATCATTTGCTCAAGGAAAACGGGAAGACAGAGTAGCAGTTTCATTCAAGTTGTAGAGTCTCAGGCTGGGCACCATGGCACAGGCCTATAATTCTAGCAGCTCAGGAGGCAGAGGCAAGATGATCACAAGTTCAAGCCCAGAGACAGCCTGCATAACTTAATAAGACCCTATACCAAGATAAAAAAATGAAAAAAAAAAAAGGCAAGGGACTAGTGGTACAGCTCAGTGGTAGAGCATCTGAAAATATATGTACAAGGCCCTGGGGATCTAAGTTCAGCTCCCCTAGTACCAAATAAATAAATAAATAAATAAATAAATAAATAAATAAATAGAATTGTACCTGGAAAGAGAACTTAGTCAAAGTTACTTGATTTCTGCTGGAAGCAAATGAAATCACAAAAACTGAGATTCAACTGTGACAAGCAGGACAGTTCTAACCCAAAGTTCTAACCTATATACAAGCAGCACAGTTCTATTCTCTATTCTCTAGAAATACAGAATATTCCCTTAGGTAGTAGTGAAAGTCAGCCAACATGTACTCTAATTACTCTGTGGAGCTGTAGAAGTTACCACTGAGGAGCATTGTGCTTTGGATGACTAGAGGATACCAGAAATGCTGAAACTTTCATAGCACCACTCAAAAAACAACTGAGCTAGATGTTAGCTACCAGGTGCCGTGAACTCAGGTCCAACGCATAGCAACTGTCATAGAGTTTTCAATGGCTGCTTGTTTCGAGATTATCTCTGGAGTTGATTGCCATGTCCTTCTCCCAAGATAACTGAATAAATAGTATTCAGCAATTGCAAAGTTGATGGACAGCTAGAAAGCAAGAAAATTATTACACAGAAAGAAGTTAATCTGAGGTTGTTGCCAAACAGGGGCTTACTTGCTGGCCTTCACTAAGAATTAGAGGATAGGGCTAAAGGCCATGAGCCTCTGCTGATCATATTTCAGCATTCTTCTGTTGCTAAGGTTTAGGGAGAAAGAAATGAAGGATGAAAAATATCAGAAGCTATGACTCAGGCCTTGCCAAATCTATCTCCAACTGAAAAAAGGTTGAGGAATTACACATACCCACACCACACTTCTAAGGAGTACACACTACATAGGTCTGATTTAGAGGGGACTATCAAGAACAAGAAAGTCAGATGGTGCTCTCTAGGTTTTTCACCAAGTTGACCTCAGTAATATTTTATTGATACAATCATCAAAGTTACCCACATGTAGGAGTACTTTTTGGCTCATTTCTCAAATAGTAACTATGTCAAAAGTGTATGCAAAAACAGGTTCCCAGGTATGTGATACTTTCAGCAGTAGAAGCACCTGCCACACAGCTTTGGAAAGCATGCAAAGGTCTAGAAGAAAAGCATCTGTGCCTTTGGTTTGTGTTATGGAGATTAATTTGAAGACAGTCAAGATCCTGGGCTTTTCCCATCTGTATCTCTTTCCATGTGAATTCAAAACGATAATACACAGGAAAAAAAACAGCAATATGTAAGATAATGTACAGGATAGGTATAGGTACGTTACAAGCTGGAATATCAGTCTCCACAAATAAAGAGTGGTACATAGGGACAAAGACAGAAACCATCTGGTAGCAGCAAATAATGGAAATTGTGGCATTTTGTGCATCACATCTGTTCAGATAGTGGTGATAGAAGATTATCTTATTTTAGGCCAATCAAGCTAAAACAAATGAGAGACTGCTGGTTACTGAACTAGGATCTAGCCCATTTATCTCCTTTCTAGCTGTAGAATGAGTAAGGAATTGATTCAGCCAAATAGACAGAAGGGGACTCAAGGCAAATCATTGGTGTACTCTCTGCAAAAACACTCTCCATTGGCAAATTCTCAGGCACAAGGGATTTTTGTTTTTTAATTTGAGAATGAGTATAACAAAAATACACCAAATGATGCACAGAAAAGAGAACCAAAAGAAGAAAGGTACATAGAAAACCTTAGAAAAAATAGTTGGCATACTCAATTGGATTAACAAATGTATGGCCTTTTTGAAAGAGGACCACAAAGCCATAGGGAAAGATGATGTAAATAAGGCAGCATTAGGTCAACAGGAGACAAATGAGATACAGGATTATAAAACAACAGAAACTCTTTTCTCGACTGAACTGTATTGCTAGTCATGAACTTTTTCTAATACGTGTGAAATAAGTAAGAAATAGAAATAAAATATCATTTCTGAAATCAGCTCAGTAAGTAGTTGAGTCAGTACTGAGGTTTTTCCTTCACATTTTCTGTGCAAACATTATTATTTTTCAGTTGTTTGGGAAAATATCAAGGTTTACAGATTTCTCTTCAGTAAAAGATGTTAAACAGAAAAAAAACTGAGAGAATGAGATATTTTCCCAGGTGCTCATCCTGCCAATTTTATAAAGCAGTTAAAAAAATCACTCTGCACATCTTAGAAAAAGAAAAATGGAAATCTTAGCAAAATTATTGGACGTTGTGGATGGATATGGACCTTCACCACTACTATCCATATTACTGTATAGGATTTTTCCCCCTTTGCCTTAAGGACTTGAAACATTGTGGGTACAGGTAGATGTACAAAGAGGAAGGTTAATATTAATTGACTAAACCAGTGGCCATAAGACCCTTTGTCCAAGATCTTGATCCAAACTAATAACTTATGGATTTATTAAAATTTCCGACAAACAGATTGCAAGGAAACTATAAATACAACATAGGGTTTCAAAATTTCAATAGAGTCATTTAAGAGCCAACTGATACTACAAAAGTTCTTAAAAATCTATTCTACAGAGTTCTCCCAGAAATAGTAAAGCTAACAGAGAGAACACAAGCTGGCTTAATTATAACAATCCAAGACTATGGGTCTAAGTAATAAGAGAGATTGTTTGGAAAAGAGTATATAATCAAAAAAGAATCAAAAAACAGAATTTCTGTGTTGAAATTTCTGTATATAAGTAAATACAAATTGAAAGAAATCACTAAATTCTGATTAAATTTAATTAAAAAAAAACCCACATGTAGGAGCACCCTGGTAGCCAGATTTATATCTCTCAAAAACTTTTATGTATATATATACATATCTCTTAGTGTATGTATTTTATGTATATGTACATATATACATATAAAGTATATGTACATATATAAAATATACATAATATGTATATATTTTATATATACATACATATAAGTACACATACATATACTTTAGGTATATACATAGATATGTATATATTTTAAATACATAAGTATTTGTACATATGAGAACAAGAGTGTTGATTTGTATCAAACTTACCTTTCATCAATACACTTGAAGGAAGTCAACAGAACATGTATAGAATCTGTAAGTGCTAAGATTAAAAATAAATGTTTTAAAAGCCAGGCACGGTGGCACACAACTGTAATCCCAGCGACTTGGGAGGTTAAGGCAGGAGGATCACAGGTTCTAAACCAGAGGCAATCTGTGTAATTTAGAGAGACTCTGTCTCGAAAAGTAAAAAAAAAAAAATGGGCTGGAGGTACAGCTCAGTGGTACAGCACTCTCAAAGCATGCAAGCATGAGGCCAAAAAAAAAAAAAAAAAAGGAAGAAAGAAAAGAAATATTTTATACCCAGACAAATTGGTTTTGTATTCTCTTCATACATGAAAAGGTCCTCAATAGGGCAAATATTCAGAAAATATGTATCTTTCATGGAAAAAACTATTTTAGTTGACTAAAAAATGAACTATTTAACTCTCTAGAATAAGTCACAGACTAAAAAATAAGTTGGAACGGTCTGAGCATTATTATAGACCATAAAGCATAATGTTGCAAGAACAGTGTTACAGTTTGGATGTTGGATATCCCCCAAAGGTCCAGGTGTTAAAGGCATGGTTCCCACGGGGGTGTTAGTAGGAGGTGGTAGAACCTGTAGGAGGTGGAGACTGGTAGAATGAGGTTAGGGACTCTGGTCTCTTCTTCTTTTGCTTCCTGGACATGAGGTGAGCAGTTTTCTCTGCCATGCACTCCCTATCATCACCATTTGGCATCTCACCAGAAGTCCAAAAGCAGTTGTCCACCCAATCTGAGACTAGAAGCTCCAAAATTGTGAGCAAAAATAAACCTTTGACCTTATAAGTTAATTATCTCAGATATTTTGTTACAGTAACAGAAAGCTAACACACAAATATGATTTTTTAATAAAAACATAATATAAGTCACCAGGATACATAGGCAGATTTTTCTTATATCTTTAGGCTTTCTTTTAATTTCACAAAGGAGATTCAAAAATAAAATACTATGATACAAGTTAAGGGAGTTTATAAAATACTATTTTTAAGAAAAATTTTTGTTACTCATTAGTGATCTCACAAATTACCAGCAGAATAAATGCTGTCAATTTCACTGTTTATTGATCAGCTACATATTTTCTCACTACTCCACAAATAAAAATAATTGTATCTGAAATGGTATATTATTTTCTTGGTAGAAAGAAAAAAGCATGAAGGAAATGAGAATATATGTTGATAAAACAAACTCTTATTCTTTAGCCTAAATCTGCAAGATTGCCCTTGTAATCTTTCTCAACTTGATAAATCACAGCTCTATTTTTTTTATTATTCATACCAAACTTTGAGGCATTATTGGCTCCTCAATCTCACTCTCTCCACATAAAATCCCTGGGTAGCTTGTCAGCTCCACTGTCAAATAAACATCTGATATCTAAGCACTTCCCACCACCCCCACCTCAGTCAATTGGTCTACCTGCCGTCATCCATGCCTTATAAAGTCTTTTCCTACAGAGTGGCCAAAAAGATCTTGTAAAAATTTTCCTCATTAATCTCTCCACTGCTTAAGACTCTGCAGTGCTTCCCAACCCAAGTAAAAGTTGATCTCAGGCCCTCTGCTCTTGCTATTTACTCTGCCTAAATCACTTTTGCCGTAGGCTCACACTTGGCCTCTCCCTCAACCCTTCAGATCTTTCCTCAAATATCACTTTGTAAATGAAGTTTCCCCTACAGCCCTACTTTAAAATTCCATGTTACACTTTCCCCTACATATTCCTGTTCTTCCTTCCTATGGTTCTTTTGTTGTTGTTGTTATTGTTTTGTTTTTTGTTTTTTCCATAGCATTTATTCCATCCTTTAAAACATATATACTACCTTTTCTTTGATCTACCTCCTCTCACTGGAATGAAAGCTCCCTTAAGGGCAGATTTTTTTTATTTTTTACTTTATTCACTGCTATATCCCTAGCACAGTAAAAGTGTCCCATATTAGATGCTTCACAGACTTTGTTGAAAAAATAGTTGCAGGATAGTTTTTAATATTCTGTGTTTTTCAAATTTTGCACAATGGACATGAATTGTTTAAGCCTTATATAATCAAAAAATGTTTTAAAATAAGTATAAAGAAAGTCATATGTATATTGAATTATTTCTCCAAACATATTCTGAATAAAATAGGCAGTTCCAGGAAAACATTAACAGTTCCAGAGAATTTAAGTATTTTAAGGTTTAGCACTTTAACTATTCATTTATTAACTTGAAATATATGATTTTTCCCTCTTGTCTATGAGCCCTTTTCAGAAACACATTTTGACAAATGTACATTAAAATATACATGATTGTTGGAGAAAAATATGAAGTTCATGTTATTTTACCTTGAAAAATAGAACCAACAAGAAATCTACAACTAAGTCAATGACCCACCTTTAAGCGTTTTTTGTATTGGTTTAAGAAGCTATAAATATAAATTTTATATTGGTAGCAATAACCTATGGAGTAAAAGAGCTTCAGAATGGAAACAGCACAAAATTAAATTGGTTTCCTTGGTATTTGATCTAAACTGAGATAACTGCTGACAGTAGAAGGCTTTTAATTTGTCTGTTCACCCACTCCCTTGTCTTTCTTTAGTAAAGATAACCCAGGGGCTGAGGCTGCCCTTAAAAGTTAATTCATTTGGGTTTTCCTGGCCATCGGTCACATGTGCATGGTCAAACAAATGAAATCTGAGTTTTCATATAAAGTAAAACAGGAAAATCAGTTTGGTTTTGGTTTTGGTTTTGCAGTTGTGCAACTCACTGGGCAAACATGTTTGTTAACTGAGCTCAATGTACTGAAATCTGGGAACATGCTGCCTCTTTCCTTGCTCCTAGCCTCCAGACCCTGTGTTATGCTCCTTGCCATCATTAGCTGGTTATTCACTCCAGAGAAAACCATGTCCCTGAAATCTACCCCTCTTTGTCTGACCATGGATGCTCCTCTGTCCTTTCCAAGGATCTGTTCTCCTGACTAATCCTCCTGGTGACCAGTGCATGGATATTTGCTTATCCATGTGGTCTGACAAATACCAACTCTCTGCACTGATTTATACACTAATTATAAAATAGGACCAAAAATATCAAAACATCGTTTCCTCAAGGTAAGCTGTGATCAATGACTTACATCCAAAGATTAGGGTATGAAAAGCATGGTGGACAGAGGAACTGTGCAGTAGCTAAATCTAGAAAACATTACCATGGCCAGGTGATCAGGGTTATGGAATCAGTGCTGTCATGTAGATAGCATGTACCCTGAAGTGGTGTGGTGAGAACAGCACTTCCCTGCTGTGGCATTTTCCCCCTAATCCTTCTCTTAACAGGAGAAATAACAACAAGAAAATCCAAATTGAACATTCTATAGAATGTCTCATAATTGTAAAGCCATGAAAAACATGAAATGTCTGAGAAAACATTTGAGACCAACTGACAAACTAAATCCACCTTGCAGTATGACAGAGCTTTGAATTACAAAACCAGAAATAGGAAGAACTGCCAGAGTTACAGGCAGGCATGGGACACGGAGGGGTCCTCAGGTGGGACCTGATCCTATAAAAGCTTAGCATGCAGCTCAGAATGGGTGCTTTCTACAGTGACCTGGCTCACAAGAGGAGTGCGGCGCTAAGCTGTACATCCTTGCTTTCTCTCTCAAACTCAATTTGGATAAGTCATTCTTCCATCCCTTGAGATAAGTGAGAGGGTAGAGAGAGACCCCTAGTATAAATCTAATGGAGCTGCCTAGAATAAAACAGGAGTAGAAAATAAATGTTCCCTCTGGATATTTCCCCAATTTTTGGTCTCTTAGCCATATGAGCTTAATGATTAAGATGATAGTCAGTGCAAGTTGTGGTTATCTCTTTTAGAGGATGAGAACATCAGTTGCTTCCAATAGTCGTACTCCTACCTTCATGAAGCTACTTCTCCTTACAAACGTCTCTTATGGGGATCCACCTGAGACTCCTAATAAGCAATGTTGACTTTCATCCCCAAAATACAGCAAATGCTCCTGAATAGCACCTCAGTTAATAGAGGCCACATACTTCTGGACAGGAAACCCCCTTCCTATGATATTTCTCACCCATATTATGAACAGTTGTATTTCCCACAAAAGTCTATTATTAGAGGTGCTTCTAGTTTCAGCTCCAACATGTGAGAAACTTGGACGTTATCCTACCTATCCTTAAAAGAAGAAAAAATTGAACTGAAAGATCAATTATTTTTCTTAGAATCATCAGAGAACTAGGGTCACAGAGAAAAAATCATCATCCTGAAATCTGGAAACACGGATGTATCCAGAGATTCACGGATGCAATATGCTGACCTGGATCACACTTTGTAATAGCTAGCAGCTAGTAGAAACACTTTGATGATAATTTTAATAAGTTGCTGGAGACTAAGTGTAGGTTATCATTAGAATAAGAAACTCTTGATGCTATAGTTTTAGGGAAAATCCCACCAGCCTCTCAGGGTAAAGAGTAGAAAGAGATACCTCCTAAGTAAAGCTGAAAAAGGAACCAGAGTCATTGTACAAACATACTCAGATCATTCTCCCTAACAAAGGACAATTCTCCAGGGAAAAAACTTTGCCACAGTTTTCTCTCCCATAGTAAAAGGACAGTTCTCCCTGTTGGGCCCCTTTAGGCTTCCTGTCTCAACAAAGAAAAAGAAAATAGACAAAAATACTTGTGAAGTACAAGAAATACAATCTACTAAAAAATTAAAATTTGATTAAAATGCTTCCCCTCCTCCACATCCTTTCATCATGACTACCAAGCTCAAGTACAATAACAGTGGATCACAGGCCAAAGCTGTAAGACACAGACTCTAACTGAAGAGTCCTTTGGAAATAACCAGGAAGTCAACAGGGTAGATAAACAAAAGGACTCTGGAAGAATTTGATGCCTTTAGTATCTACAGCTATAGCAAAAATGAAACACAACCCGACTTCTAGCCAGATTAACATAAAACTTCATGCAAATATACTGTTTACTTTACTTTGTATTACATAACACATCATATCTGGCTTTCTAAAAGCCATGCTAAAAGGCAAGAAAAACACAGTGTAAAGAAAAAGCAAGCAGCAGATGATAACACAGGTATGAAATCAATGTTAATTTATTCAGGGAATTTTGAGTAAATATAGTCAATCTGTGAAAGATTCTAAGGGAAAAACAATATGCAAGCACATATGTTTAATGTAAGCAGAAAGACAGAACTCTAAGAAAGATTCAAATGAAAATTCTAGAAATCAAAAACCTTCAAGAATGTCTTTGATAGGCTTCTCAGTAGATTGGACAAGATGAAGAAATAACTAGGGAGCTCAAAGAGAGATTAATAGAAATTGGCCAAACTGAAGTGCAGATAATACAAAGACTGGATAAAGAGAAACTAAGAAAGGAGCAGCAAAGGACTCAGAGACAATTTGGAATGGAATAACATAGGTGTTATTGAAATACTAGAAAAAAAAAAGAGTTAGAAATAATACTTGAAGCCAGGCATAGTAAAGCATACCTGTAATTCCATCAACTCAGGAGGAAGAGGCAGAAGAATGGCAAGTTCAAGGCCAGAGACAGCCTGTATAACTCAGACCTTGATTCAAAATACAATGTAAAAAATGAGCTAGTGGGGTAGTTCAGTGGTAGAGTGCTGGCAACGCATGCATTGAGGCTCTGAGTTCAACCTCCAGAACCACAAAAGAAAGAAAAGAAAAGAAAAGAAAAGAAAAGAAAAGAAAAGAAAAGAAAAGAAGAAGAGAAGAGAAGGAAAAGGGAAAAAGGAAAGGAAAAGGAAGGGAAGGGGAGAGGAGAGGAGAGGAGAAAGGAAGAGAGAGAGAAGGAAGGATGGAAGTAAGGAGAAAGAAAGAAAGAAAGAAAGAAAGAAAGAAAGAAAGAAAGAAAGAAAAAGAGAGAGAAATAATATGAGGTCAGTATTACCCTGATACCAAAACAAGATAAAGATAATACACAAAAGAAAGCTACAGAGCAACAGATCTCATGATCATAGCTGCAAAAACTTTCAACAAAATATTAGCTAATTGAATCCAATGATGTATTTTTTAAAAGCACAAGATACCACAAATGAATGGGATTAATTCCAGGGATGCAAGGCTGATTTAACATTGAAAAATCAACCAGTGTAATCCACCACATCAACAGGCTACAGAAAAATCATGTGATATTACCAATTGATGCCGAAAAGGCATTTGACAAAATTTAATTCCAATTCTTAGTAAAAACTCTTGGAGAATATCTTCAACTTGAGAAATAATATATATTTAAAAACAACAGTAAGATTATACTTTATGATGACATATTGAATGCTTTCCCCTTAGGATCAAGAAGTAGACAAGATGTCCACTCTCACCATCCCTATTCATTATAGTACCAGAGGTCCTTGCTAGCAATTATTATTGTTGCTGTTGTTGTTGTTAGATGCCATCGAGTCGTGTCCGACTCATAGTGACCATCATAGGGTCTTCAATGGCTGATTGCTTCTGGATTGCCTCAGGAGTGGATTGCCACATCCTTCTCCCATTTTTGTGGTGCTGGGAATCAAACTCAGGACCTCAGAGACTGCAGAGCAGCGCTCTACCAACTGAGCTAAATCCCAGCCCTTGCTAGCAATAATACAAGAAAATGAAATAGAAGATACGCAGATTCTTTTTGTGATGGTTAATCTGGATTGCAAATTTGATAGGATTAAGAGTCTTAGGAGATAAACCCACCACTATATGTATTTGTGAGGGTACTATCAGAGATGATAAGCTCATAAAGGTTCTGATATAATCAATGGTTTAAGCAATTGATGGATACAAAATTTAAATACACTATTGAATGGCGGGGACTGGTTGGAGGAAGTAAGTCACTGTGGGTGTGTCTTTGAAGGCATTTCTTTCTCTGGACCCTTCTACTCTGTATTACTTAGTTTTCTTACCACTGTGACAAAATACCTGACAGAAACAACCTAACAAAGAAAGGATTATTTTGGCTCACAGTTCAGAGTGTCCAGTCCACCACAATAAGGAAGGCATGGAGGAGCAACTCACATGACAATAGAGAGAAAGAAGAGAGCAAGACAGGAAGTGACTATGGATAATAAGCCCTTAAGGACTCCCCCCACCCCACAGTGACCTACTTCCTCCAGCTAGGCACTACTGCCAGAGATTTCCAGAATCTCCCCAAACAGCACCACCAAATGGACACCGTTCAAATCATGAGCCTATGGGGGACATTTCATATTGAAACCATAACATTCTGTCCCTGGCCCCCAAAGGTTCACAGCCATCTCAAAATTCAAAATACATATAGTCCATCTCAAAGAGTCTCTAATATCTTAACAGTTCCAACACTGTTCAAAAGCTCAAATTTGAGGCCTCTTCTGAGATTCAAAGCAAACTCTTAGCCCTATAAAAGCAAAAAGAAAACTATATACTTCCAGTACAAAATGGCACAGAGCAAACATACCCATTCCAAAATGGAGGAATGAGGCCATGAAAAGAGGAATGGAACCACAGCAAGACAGAAAGCCAGCAGGGTAAACATTAAAATACTTAATCTCCACACCCAGGAGCTGGGGCACTTGGTATCCTGATGTGAGCTCTATCAGGCTTGGGTAGCCCCAACCCTATGGCCTTGCCATTTCCAGCCCACACATTTTGGGGCTGTCTCCACTTGTTTCCTGCAGCTTTCTTCAGCAGCCATTCCATTTGCCTGGCATCTCCAACATCCTAAGTTCTCCATTCCATCTATGGCTTCACCTTCACAACTTCACATATCACCCTTTTGGAGTCTCTCCACAGTGAACCCAACCTTGTTACATATTGTCTGGCTTCACAGGCCTTCCTTTAAAATCTAAGTAGAGGGCTCCATGACATCACAATTCCAGAATTCTGCATGCCTGCAAAACCAGCACCACAAGGATAATGTCAACGTCCACCACCAGACTGAGCAGTAGCTGGACTCCCTTGGGTCACAGCTGCAGTAGGCAGCTGAACCAAAAAATATACTTTTTTAGGGTGCCATATTCAAGCACAGTGCCCCAGAGGTGCTGTCTTCTCAAGGGAAAGTCTTTCAAATGAATTTGCAGTTTTACACTACGAAGCCTGCATAGGGTGGGGTCTGGCCAATTTCCTATTGTTCCAGTTCAAAGTTCTTAACTTCTCTTTAATGGCACAAATCTCTTTTAACAACCATACCCTCCATGTCCACAACTTTAGACTTCATCTCTAGGCAGACTGCACACTTTCACATCCTCTGCTCTGTTTTGTGCTCCCAATTCTCACTATAAACCTGGCTAAAAGTGGCCAGGAATAACCAAGCCACAGTCTGAATATTATGCTGTCTTAAAATTTCCTCTGCCAAATTAATTAATCTGTTACCTTTAAACACAGCCTCTCATAAGGTTTTACACCACAGAGAAAATGTAAAAATGTAGATAAAAGTTTTGCCAGAATATAACACAAACAGCCTCTAATCCAGTTCCCAATGGAGTTCTTGTTCCCATCTGAAACCCCATGAGCCCTGTTATGTGTTCTTCTTGGTATTCTGGTCTTCTGAGTTCCCACCAGAGTCATTTATTAAGCTCCACTTATAACATTTTAAGCTTTTTCTAGCCCATTCTCTAAACTCTTCCAAATTCCTCTCACAACCAGTTCCAAACGCTTAAACACCCCATAGTCAGGCTTGGTCACAGCAATAACCCTACTTCTCTGGTACCAATTTCCTGTACTAGTTTTCTTATCATTGTGACAAAATAACTGGCAAAAACAACTTAAGGGAGGAAATATTTATCTTGGTTCACAGCTTCTGAGGGTTTAGACTATCATCACAGGAAAGGCATGGTGGAACATCTCACATCATGGTATAGAAGAAAATGAGAAGGAAGCAGCCAGGGCTAATCCACCCACAAAGATCTTCCCCAGTGACCTACTTCTTCCAGCTAGGTCCCACCTCTTAAAGTTTTCAGATCCTCCTATAATGCCACAAGCTAGAGATCAAGTTCAAATTATGAGCCTTTGGAGGGCATTTCACATTCAACGCCTAACACTGTCTTTGCCTTGTACATGCTAGGAAAGTCCTTCACCACTGAACTTCACCCTCAGCCTGTTTTATTTTGAGACAAGGTCTCACTAAATTGCATAGGTTGCCTCTGGCCTCAGACTTGTGATCCTCCCGCCTCAGCCTCCCAAGTAGCTGGGACTACAGGTGTGCGCTACAGTGACCCACTTCCTAGGACCTACTGAGGACTAATACTTAGGACATATTTTTTCTTTTGTATTTTGCAACATTTGCAATTTTGGAAAGCTTTTATTCAGTTCCATTTTTTCTGTAGTCATATGGAACTTCTATAGTGTTTCATTTATCTCTGCTCATCTTTTGTATCAAAGAAGTCTCAAATGAGTTTCTAATAATTTAACTGCTTCTGAAATTGATTATTTCCTTTTCTACAAATATGAAGGGTCAGCACTATTACCTTCCTTTTACTCCTTTACTCTTTCAATTCTAGTTGGAATTTAATTTCCTACGATATTCCCCTAAACCTTGTCTTCAAGATGTCCCATACAGAGAAAACTAAAGTAACTTTTGGTATTGAAAATTGAGGATTCACTCAATTTACTCAGTGAGGAATCCTCATACTATGCTTCTAAATAGAGAAAATGGAAGCTATAATCTAAATTCTATCAGATTCCCTTGCAGCAGGGATCCTTATGCAAATTAGATTCTACCACTCAGGTGACCACTTATAAGACCAGGAAAATAAACATAAAAAAGGAGATCATCTTCTATGGCTACTAGCTGGGGGTCCTTCTTTCTTCTTTCTCCTTTTTATCCATCTTTCATTCCTTCCTCTTCCTCTTCATCTTCCTGTCCTGTAATTTGCATTTTTTATTCCAAACCATTATACAATATTTACATATAGTTATGACTC
>VMDO01034570.1:0-16845 GCA_007922755.1 Pedetes capensis
TGTAGAGCTGGTGATCTGGCTGCTGGGATTATACAGCCAGCTCTGAATTAGTTCTTATTGTTAATATAAAAGGCCATGAATTAGATTTTCATGATGTCTCATAATTCTGGTTAAATGTGCAAAGCTGGAGATAAGAACCCCTTCCCCTTTCCTACAGAATGCTATTAGACATCCCTTCAAGCCTTCCTCAAAGATGACAGAGTTAGTCCTGGGATGATCAGCCTCTGTCACCTACCTGCAGCCATACAGGGGACCAAGAGTTCAAAGGGGACTTGTTCAGGGAGGCTGCCTGGAGTGGTGGGGTGGTCACGTGTTGCACTGGCAAGGAATCAAAGCCCCTAGGACCAAGCCTGGAGGTCAGAGAGTCTTAGGAAGGCTGTTATACAGATCCTGGGGTGATGATGGGGTGGTTTAGTAAACAGAGGCCAATGGTGCTTGGCCTTCCAAAGGGCGAGGGGAAATCTAGAGAAGACTGCTGTGGGGAGTAAAGGGAGAGCGCCACACCGAGGGCTAGGGTGGGGATGTGAGAATTCTTGGTTTCACTTCCAGATTCCACAGTGGACAGCAGGGTTAGAGCCGCCTTGATGCGCTCCTGCCCTACAGTGCTCTCTGCCACGACTCCCTGGTATGAGGAAGTGCTGGTCAGGAGCTGAGGAGGCACATCAAGATGAATTAGCCAGGGCGTGCATCCCATCAGGGAACCAAGCACTACAGAGGGACCATGGGGGCCTCTGAAGAACCCACTAATGCATCCCTTCTACAGACCGAGCAGTCGAACATCAGCCAGCCAAGTCAGACAGGAGAGACCCCAGACGGCACCAGCCCAAGTAAAAAGACTTTCGCTCCCTTAGCTTTCCCCAGCCCGGTCTTGGAGGAGCCAGAAGAAGGAGGGAGAGGTAGATGAGGTAGAGCAAAGAGCAGAGCTGCAGCCCTACATGCCTTCTTCAGGGGTTGCTCTCCCAGCCACAGTTCAGGCTAGTGGTGGGGGCGAAGGACTGAATCACACTTGGACTTTTGTGTTCAATTGGACTGAATTTTCAATGTCCCAAATTAGATGATTCTTGGAGTCATGACAGCCTAAGCATCTTTAAGACCTTCCTGAGATGTTGTCCAAGAGCTAAGGAAAGAGATGCAAGGCATGTTAGACCATGGTAAGAGACAAAGTCATTTCCTGTTTGCACTTCTAGGGCGTGTGTGTGTGTGTGTGTGTGTGTGTGTGTGTGTGTTGCTTCAGCAGAGCTAACGCAGCATGTGGAGAGTTTCTCTTCCCCCACTGTAAGTGCACTTTTCTAGGGATAAGACTTCACTAAGTCCTATTTTTCTCCTGTGAACAATGCGAAGTAAATACAATTGTCCCTTGATATCTGCAAGTGATTTATCCAAAAGCCCAAATCCAAGGATACTCAAGACCATTAAAAGTAAAATGGTGTAATATTTGCATGTAACCTACATACATCATCAGATGTACTTTAAATCGACCCTAGATTACATATGATGTCTAACAAATGTAAATGGCATACAAATTAATTGTTGTACTGTATTGTTTAGGAAATAATAACAAGAAAAATTGTACATTTTCAGTACAGACATAATTTTTTCTTACAGATATTTTTGGATTTGTGATTGAATTCATGAATCCCAAGCCTATGGATATGGAAGACCGCATGTTGTTGTTGTTGTTAGGTGCCATTGAATGGGTGTCTGACATATAGGGACCCTACGTACAACAGGTGAAACACTATTGTCAGTGCTTCTCTGCTATTCATAGGGTTTTCAATGACTGATTGTTTTTTGGGAGTGGGTTGCTGGGTTCTTCTCCCAAGCCTACTGCTCCTGGTGTTTCCAGGTGGTCTCCCATCCAAGTACTAACCAGGCTCCACCCTGCTTAGCTTTTGAGATCTGATGGGATTGGACATCACAATGCTATGGCTGCAGGCTGGAAGACCACATAGGCAGATTCTTTTTCTTGTCTTTCGTTAGTGCTCACTGGCATATTCTGTATTTGAAGATTTCCTAATGATTCTCAGACATGACTCCTCTGCCCCTGTACCAACAGTTATGGTCTAGATTTATGCCTTTCATTTACTGGCAGTATCTTGTACTCCTTACTAGAAATTGATGGGATATCACATCATGCTTATCAGCAGCACACGTATATAGATTAGTCTGCATAACGACAATGTTAGTATTTCTGCAATAGTCTCAGAATTTGTAAAATACAAGAAAAATCATTAAACTGCATATGTATTATATTCCACCTGCAAAACATTTTAACTCTATTGGGTGACATCCCTCTGGCCACTCCTCAGTGCCCTGTGTGACAGGGAGAGGTGCTGCGGTCAGAGTGCCCACCTCCAGATGCCGGACCAGGCTGCTTTACCATCTTTCCATCCATCTGGCTCTCAGCTGGCTGCCTTCAGGACCACGAGTTGCACAAGCTTTGTGTTGTCTTTCCCACAGCTGAAGAGATGGCTCTGCCCTGGTCTTGCTCAGTCTCTTCTATGGTATACCTGCCCCTGAAGGGAGGAGGAGGAGAGATGGAACAGGGCAAGGGATGGGCAAGAACCCACAGGACAAGAGGGACGGTTTGTGACAAGGGTGTTAAGGACAAACAGAAGGAACTGAGAAAGGGTTGGAAGGGAGCCAAGAAGGATGCATGAAGTTTCTGATTGAAGGTGGTATTACACCTGTAAAATTACTGGTATTCGGGTACTTAAAAATAGCAGGCCTCTGACAATTTATATTACAATCAGTACTATAAATCTTCCTGGGAATATCTCAATATCTGGCCAGTAATGGAGAATTTTATTTTGATTACTTACAGCATTTGATCTTAAAGATTTATGTCCTCTGACTTTTGTTCTTCCAAATTTTAAGTTTTGCTCTATTAGGATTCTATAACTCCATGGTAAAGTAAAAGAGCTTTTGAAGATTTTGGAGTTAGATAGACCTGAGTTGTTTGTCTATTACTCTTCATGACAAACTTGGGACCATTCCACAACTTCTCTGAGCCTTAATTTCCCCATCTATCTATCTGAGATAGAGACTACTAAGTAGACAAATACAAAATGTTGTTAGGTGCTATCCAGTTGGTGTCTGACTCATAGCAACCCTACGTACAACAGGTGAAATGCTATTGTCAGTGCTTCTCTCCTATTCATAGGGTTTTCAATGGCTGATTGTTTTTTTGGAGTGGGTTACCGGGTCTTTCTCCCAAACTTACAATATTTGGTGTTCCCAGGTGGTCTCCCATCCAAGTACTAACCAGGTCTGACCCTGCTTCTGAGATCTGCAAGGATCAGATGCCATGGAGCTACAGCTGCAGGCACAAATACAAAATAGGGTATTTAAAACATCCACTATAGAGCCTGGAAAACAACAACTACTCAATAGCTGGTTGAAATTATTAATATCGTGTAAAGTTTCCATCATATTATATCTTAGTTTGGCTAATATTTTCCCCTATCACTATGGCTGGAGTTTTTGGTGTTTCTAAGGTTTTGTTTGTTTGTCTCAACCATTTAAAACAATCTTGCTATGAAATTTTGCCTAGAATGCAAATTTTCTTAGTACTGTATTCCTAGAAGTGAAATCAGTAGGTCAAAGGCGTCAATAGTTTTGTAGCCTGCAGGTTGGTGCTGAGAAAAATTGGACCAATTTGAAATTCAAAAGTAATGTCTAAGGGTATTTATTTCTAAAGTCAGGTCAATAAAATAAAGTATTTCTGAAATATTTGTATTTATGTATCTTTGTCAGTCAGGCAAAGTATTTTCTGTAAGATGGCTTAACCATTTTTCCTAATGGGAGACGTTCAACTGACCTCAAAACTTACTTACCCGGCGGTGGTGAGAGGGGGTTTTTATATAAAGCTCAAATCTCCATATGTCTTATGAGCTTCGCTGTTCACATTTGACTGGTATGATTTTCTCCAATCTGCTTTATTTGTAATAGAGCCTATTCCATTTCATTGTATGAAGTTTTCGGATATTGTATAATGGAGAATGCATTTTATTCTTATTTGGTGCACATAAATGTATCTTTCATACAGTGAAATAAAAATCGAAACTATTTAGTTCCTTAACACACCTGCAGCTGAGAATAGTGAATAGTGTGTGTTATGGACTTACTAACCTGGGCTGGATAGGAGAAGGGCCTGGCAATCCACTCCCAAGGCAATCCCGAAACAGTCAGCCATTGAAAACCCTGTGAGGGTCGGTATGAGTCAGATACCGACTCAATGGCACCTAACAACAACAACAACAACAACCTGGGCTGGGAGTGTCGCTCAGTGGTAGAGTGGTAGAGCATGTACTTAGCTGGGGGATGGATGTGGGTTTGATCCCCAGGACCCTTTCCTACCCCAAGGGCTTGTTGGTCCATTTTCTAAGATTTATTAAATAATATTTCAAATGCATTGGGTGGGTTACTTATTTTGTACCATGCTATAGCTTGTTATTTTGAGTGAGTCTACTTCTGGGTTCTTTTTAAAAATTATCTATGTTTATTTGTTTATTTTTAAATATTTATTTATTTATTTATTGGAGACAGGGTCTTGCTAAGTTGCCCAAGCTGCCTCGGGCCTTGAACCTGCAATCCTGCTTCTGCCTCCCAAGCTGCTGGGATTACTGTTGTGTGCCACTGTGGCTAGTGAAGGTATTTTAATTGTCATCTCTTGCAATTTGCATATTTGGTTCAATATTCATTTTATTTTTATATGTATGCTCTACAGTGAATATGTAGAAATGATATGATTTTAAACATAAGAAAAATGTGAGATAAGGGATCTGTTCTGGCAATAGAATGAAATATAATAATCCCGTGACTAAGGGTTGATTAAAGCAGGGAGAGACCATGGGTCATTGTCTCACTGGTTTCTGCACCTGACATCCTTGAGCCTCGTATAGGTCGGAGACTGGAACATTTATTTTTATTTTTGTTTTTGAGACAGGATCTTTCTATGTAACCCAGGCTAGATTCAAACCTGAAACCCTCCTGCCTCAGCCTCTCAGAGTGCTGGAATTACAGGCGTGAGCTACCACACCCAGCCATTTCACTCTTTTCAGCTATAGTTCTGAAAGGACCACATCAAGATTTGCATGAACAGGGAAAGTCTTGGCACAATAGTTTGTTTGGATTTGCTAAATATGTAATGGTATCACTTTGATTTTTTTTTTCCACTCTGTTATTCACTAATTGTGGGGTGCGAGCCTCCTGGTCTGGCCCGGATATTCGGACGGGTGGGGCTGCCACGCACCCAGATACTAATTACAATTCACTTGGGACCTTTGGGTGAGGGGCGTGGACTCCTGTGGCCCTTGGGATGCCAGCGGTGATGCGAGAAAGGAAAAGACTTAGGCATTTTTGCCTTCCAGGGGCAAACACCTGTGTTGGTGGTCTCGGTGGTCATTAGGAGACAGTTCTTGCTTCCTCAGTGATCAGGCGGAGAGCGGGTTTTTTCCTAATTGGTGGAAGGTCCGGGCCAAAAGGGAAAGTTCTTGCTTAGCCAATGGTCCAGGCGAAAAGGGTGATGTTGTTTCCTTGGTGGTCGAAGGCCCAGGCCAAAAGGATTGAGCTGCTGCAGTGCAGCTCCTTATATAGCTGGCCTGCAGAATGGCCTGAGCCAATCAGCTTTGAGTCCAATTGTCCAATCAGGATTGGGGGATTTGTGAAGGTTTTTGTACAAATGTCCAACCAAGTTACTTTCATTTTCCCTAGATTTAGCCATTTTCCCCCTTTTGGGATTTTTGCCAATTTCCTCCCCAATTTCTCCCTACAACTAATAACAATTGCCAACATTATTGTTGTTAGGTGCTGTTGAGTCAGGTCCCACTCCTAGTGATCTGATGTACAACAGACGAAACCCTTCCCAATACTGCGGCGTGCCCAGCACCGTGTCAGTGCTTCTCTGCTGTTCATAGGGATATGGATGGTTGATTGTTTTGGGAGTGGGCTCCTGGGTCCTTCTCTGTGTTTGTGGTACTGGTGATCAAACCTAGGGCCTCAGAGTGCTCAGAACAACACTCTCCCAACTGAGCTAAACCCCAGCCCCACCATCATTATTTGTGGTATTTTAAATAGAAAGGGTAATTGGAGGCGATTACTATTTGATTTCTGTTTTTAAATGAAATAAGTTGACTTGGCTTATGGACATAATGGAATAACAGAGACTCAATTACCTTCTAGAACTCTGGACAAAATATATAACAACAATTTTGGAAATTGAGCGGCAGGTACTGTAGACTGTGATCCTGGAGAGGAAGGAGGTGTCAGACTACAGCTGAAATAGTGTACTGCCTGAATGGAATTTCCAGGACTCAGTGCAGGGAGGGGGAACACAAACAGAGCCAGCCATGTTTCTGAGTTAGGAACATAAATCCAAACTGGCGACATCAGTGCAGCTAGAACTTGTGGGGCAGAGTGCAGAAAAGGAAATTTTTGCACAGAGAGAGATCTGGATCTTCACAGAGACGCCCAGGTCTTTGGTTGAGCCATGTGCACATATGTGAGAAGAAACAACTGAGGCCACTGAAAGGCTCAACCCTAAGCGGTAAGCAGAACATTCCCAGAGCTCACACAGGTTGGGGTAGGTTATGCTCCACCAGCCAGAATGGAATGATCTCAGAATTTCTAATGCATCAGGTTGTTGTTGTTGTTGTTAGGTGCCGTCGAGTCATGTCCGACTCATAGCAACCCTTATAGGGTTTTCAATGGCTGATTGTTTTTGGGATTGCCTTGGGAGTGGGTTGCCACGTCCTTCTCCCATTTTTGTGGTGCTGGAAATCGAACTCCGGACCTCAGATACTGCAGAGTGGGGCTATACCAACTGAGCTAAATCCCAGCCCCTTGCATCAGGCAGGGTTCTCAAAAGGAAAGATATCACACATCAGCCCCAGACCAAAGGCCTCTTTGGTTTCAAAGGAAACTTTGAAAGGAAGGAATCGATTCCAAGTAACTACATGCCAGGACAAAATCTAACACTAATTGATGAGATTTGACAAAATCCAGCACCCAACAATGTAAAATTGACAACGTTAGGTATCTAATAAAAAATTACCAGGTATGTAAAGAACCTGGATCCATAGCCAAGAGAAAAACTGATCAATGGAGACAGACCCAAAAATGATGATGGAACTAGAGGACAAAGATGTTAAAACAGATTTTAAAAATATACTCCATCTGCTCAAAAAGATAGAGGAAAACATGGGAGAAAGATGGAAAATACAAAATGAACCCAAATGTAACTTCTAGAGATGAAAAATTTATAAAATGAAAAATACAATGGATAAAACTAACAGTAGATTAGACAGTGCAGAAAAAAAGGCCTCAGTGAACCTGACACTATTTAACAATAGACACTATTTAAAATGAAATAAAGAATACTGAAAACAAATCAACAGGCTTGTGGTACAATACGGACAGTCACTGTAATTGGTGTTCTAGAAGGAGAAGAAGAATAAAAGGACACATTTTTAAAAAGTTGATGAAAGGTGGCTCCATTTTTTCTAAGTTTGAGGAAGACTCATGAACAATAAGTTCCAGTCAAACAAGCACCAAGAAACTAGGCCATAGACCATTATGGTAAAATCGCTGAAAATCAGTGGTAATTAGAAAAACTTAACACAGCTAGAGGGAAAAAAGGGCATGTTCTGTACAGAACAAAAAAAGATTAATGATAAACTTCTCATCAGAAATTATGAAAAATGAGATATACATAAGCACCTAACAATTCCCTATTGATAGAAATTCAGTTGCATAGACTATGAGTAATATCTCTTCTCTAATTAAAAAAGATTGTTTTCTTTTTCATTTGTGATTCTTTGTTGTTAGGTGCCATGGAGTGGGGTCTGACTCAAATCGACTTTCATGAGGTTTTCAATGCCTGATTGTTTCTGGATTGCCTTGGGAGTAGATTGCCACGTCCTCCTGTTTTTGTGGTGCTAGGGTTCGAACCCGGCTGCTCAGAGAGTGCAGAGTAGCACTCTGCCAACTGAGCTAAACCCCAGCCCCTTTGTGACTCTTAGTTTTTATAAAGTTCAGCTAATGATTTATAAATTTTGATAATATTTCATAAAATTAAATGATGATTGTTTCTGTAGTTTTAAACTGTCCCGTTATTTGCCTTATATTTTTATTTTTTCTTTAGATACTTTATTTTGGTTTTTTAATTTCAATTTTTAAAAATAGTTATGAACTCAATTTCATACACTTCTCTACTTCTCTTTTTGAAGTCAACATAAGCATTCATGGCCTTCTCTTTTTTTCTTATTACTGTTTTCATTTATTCTTCTAATTATTTCAGCAGTTCTTTATCCAACATCTACTTTAGGTCATGTATGGTGGCAAGTACTGGAACTTAGGATGAAATCCAGCATTTGACTTACGTGTTCATATTTATATATACCAATGTACCAAGTGAGTCCTGATATAAACCATATCTCTTACTGTGTGCTTGGTCAGAAATAGTCTGCAAGCATTTATCAGTCGTGATTAACATGTTGTTGTTGTTAGGTGCTGTCGAGTTGGTATGCGACTCATAGTGACCCTCTGTACAACAGGGGAAACACTATTGTCAGTGCTTCTCCGCTGTTCATAGGGTTTTCAATGGCAGATTGATTTTTGGGAGGGGGTTGCCAGGTCCTTCTCCCAAGCCCACAGCTTCTGGTGTTCCCAGGCGGTCTCCCATCCAGGTACTAACCAGGCCTGACCCTGCTTAACTTCTGAGATCTGATGGGATCGAATGCCACAGGGCTACAGCTGCAGGCGTGATTAACATATATATGTATACACACACACACACACACACACACACACACACACACGTGTATACACACACACACAAAGAAACAACCGGCAGACCCAAGAGCCCATGGGACACAGGCTGTGGAAATCCGATGTCCTGCAGACTGCAGCCAACCCTGAAGGCGTCACTGTCACCTTAGAGAAAGTTGACACCAAGTTCCAGAAACTCACTCAAACTTGCTTCCGCTAAAGAGACGAGGTACAAGGATTTTTCCAGAACCCAAGGGCTAGAGTCAGCCTTGGGAAGCACCTGATACTGGTGCTGGAAGGCCCAGGAGCCCGGCCTCTTGCCCTCCTTCACGCCTCTCTGTGAGGCTCTGGGCTCTTCTTTTCGTTCTGAGATCCTGCGTCATTATTCCCTCTCCTACTCTTGTCTTTCAGCCTCCCACGCATCCCCTTAAGTACCCCCAAAATCAGATTCAAATGTCTGTGTCCAGTTCCAAATTTCCATAAGCAACAATATGATCGATCCAGCTTGTCCAGATGCCTATCCTTGGACCAGTCAAATGCAGCCGAGAGAGCGAAGTCAACAAAAGTCTGTGGAAATAACCGCCGTGGGAAAGGACAGTTGGGGACAACCCCAAAAGAAGTGTCTTACAACCGTATATTGATGGCCATCGTGGAAATCTCAGGAGAGCAAAGATCATCGTCTCAGCAGCAGCGAGAGCTTGATGGAGTCAGGGCCTGAGTATCTTCACGATGGGTATACACGCTTTGGGGGCTCTCGAAGTTACGTTGCTCAATGGGTTGCAGCAGGTGCGTGGTACAGATTTATAGACAGGAGAAGGAGCATTGTTAAAATGCCTAGATTAGATCAGGTAATGACCTAGGCCTGTTAATTTTAATTATGGTGTATAAACTGGGTTAGTGAGATTTTTAGAGAAATGCAGGTTCTACACAGGCTGTTCTCACAGCAGCTTTCCTCTTTTTGTTTTGCTGGAATTTTTGCTGGTAAGACTCAAACCAGATCCTGGGGTGAAAAACCCTTTCCTTCCCATGTCTCCAAAATTTTCCCTGTCTTTCAATCCTGCCTCAATCACATAACTAATTAATATCTGTCATATTCTAAGTAAGAATTTGAGGTAGTTAACTCTTAAACTACTGCCTGCAGCTGTAGCCCTGTGGCATCCGATCCCGTCAGATCTCGGAAGCTAAGCAGGGTCGGGCCTGGTTAGTATCTGGATGGGAGACTGCCTGGGAACACCAGAAGCTGTAGGCTTGGGAGAAGGACCTGGCAACCCCCTCCCAAAAATCCGTCTGCCATTGAAAACCCTATGAACAGCAGAGAAGCACTGACAATAGTGTTTCCCCTGTTGTACAGAGGGTCGCTATGAGTCGGATACCGATGTGACGGCACCTAACAACAACAACAACAACTCTTAAAGTATAAAGTATGCTTAGGTGCAGACTTTAATATGCCTGGTGGACAAATTTAGCATTAAAGTGCTTTAATACAAAATTATTAAAAATTTCAAGCATAGCTCAGTAGTTTGGGTTATTTTCTTTAAGTGGAAAATCTCAATGTTCCCAGATGAAGTGCGGAGATTTTAAAAAGTGGCAGTTTGACTGGTTTGTTTCTTTTTTTACATACAGTCTGTATTTTAGCCAAAACTACATTAGTAACAAAATGTGATAAAACAAGAATTCGTTAATCAATTTGAATTTAAACAGAGGGAGCTGGTTTTAGATATTTAAGATATTTTGGTCAATGTAATGTTTTGGTTAACGGATTGTTGCAATTTTGTAAGGAAATGAAACTCAATTGTCTGGTTTTTACCAGGTGTTTCTACATAGCTGTAGATAATTGTACCACATTGCATGGGTGTTCAACGTTTTAGGTTGAAAGTCTTATGTTACTGCTAACTGAAGAGGAGAAGTGAAATACGGAACAGATCATTACTCTGGACAGGAAGCAATAGACAGGCAAATCATCGTTGTTCTTAACTTGGTACTTTGCATTATTATAATATTTTTTACTGGAAATGCTTTATAGCAATGCCCTTACAGGTCACTATTTAATTGCTCAGTAAATACACTATCTGAAATAGCTCATAGCTCGAGCTCCAGCTGGGGTGGAATGTTTCTGTTCCCCTGGGGGAAAACCCTGTACCTTGAGTCAGTTTGCATATGACTTCAGGTGGCTGGGAAAGGGGAGCCCAGGCTCCCACCCTGGGGGAGGGGTTATCTATTCCAGCAGGCAGGGCATTTTGTCCATCAGTGCAGTTATAATTGGAGGTAGAATGGTAAGGGCAGGGTTAGGGAACAAAGAGCTGCTTGAATTGTAGGCCTAGGTGAAATGGGATTAGGGTCGGAGCAGCTTGGAGGATAAGCCAGTAACAGCAAGGTAGATTCTTGGGCTTCTTTCTTTTCTTTTCTTTTTCTGTATTTATTTATTATTAATTTTTCATGCTTCCCCCCAGTAATCTTATTGGTAACTTTTAATATACACATTAATGGGTCTCATTATGACATTAGCCTGTGTTTCTTTGTGAGAAGAGACAATAGATAAGATTGGGGTCTCCTTGGGAAGAACGTGGAAAGAATAAAAAGCTGGGCTCCTCTTAGCCTACCCTGAGCAGTGTCCCAGAGATACCAGCCCTGTGGGGGTCAGCCATGGCCTCTTCTCCGGTCAAAGGAAGAGCTCAGAGGTGGCTGGAAGGGGCCCACCAACAGGTCACTGGGGAAGGGGTGGAAGCAGGAGTGCTCAGACAGTGGGAACGATAGGGTGAGAACTGACAGCTCCTCCTGGTAGGGCGTCAGCAAGGTTGGTGGAGAAGACTCCGGGGAAACCCCTGCACTTTATGTCAGGTGCCAAGAGAATGCTTGTTCCTGAAGCTATGCCCTCTCCTTCCTACTGGATCACCCCATCACCCTGCAGACTGCCTACTGTGCTCTCAGCTTTTAAAGAAGCCATTACTAGGTCCCTCATCTCCCCTCGGCTGCCAGACTATTTCTCTGCCACTTTTTCTGGAAAAACAACCCAGAGCGTTACCTACACTCTGCCTCTAATTCTTTACCTCCCTTTTGCCCATTCTTTATCTTTCGGGTACTTTTGGCATTAAATAACAGAAAACTATGCATCAACTGTGTAAAATAAAATGGGGGTTGATTGGCTCAAACAACAAGAACTCCACAGGTGGAGCAGGCTCCAGGTGTGGGCTCTGGCTCTGCTTTATGGCAGTTCTCTTTGTGCCCTCTGCTTTGGGGTTGGTTTGATCCTCAGTCTGGTGCCAGGATGGTTTTCACAGAATGAGATGTCACATACAGAATGACAATAACTACTGGGATAAGAGAAGCTGGCCTCCCCCGGCCCCTGCAGTACTAGGGGTTGAACACAGTGCCTCATGCATCCTTTTTTTGCAAACACTGTACCACTGAGGTGTACCTCCAGCACATTTTTTACTTTTTATTTTGAGGTGGGCTCTCACTAACTTATGCAGTTTGCCTCTGGCCTTGCACCTGCAATGCTCCTGCCTCAGCCTCCCAAGTTGCTAGGATTATAGGTATGAGCCACCACGCCCAACTCTTTGGGTCCCTTTTTCTTTTCTTTTCTTTTTAAAAACAAAACAAAAACAAAAACCAAACCAAGCAAACAAAAACAAACTCAAAGACCTCTGCACAAATCCTTCAACAGACTGCCCCTCACATCTTGTTGGCTAGAGTTCTACCACATCCCCATTCTTAAACAAATCATTGCCAAAGGAAAGTGATCCAGAGTGATTGGCTGGAACCTACTGGGATTTCTACTGGAGCTGGTGATAGAGGTTCTGTTTGCAAAGCAAAAGACAAGCACAGATTCTGGGGCAGTCTCTAACATTTCAATCTCAATTTTCTTCCCAAGATGACACTGAGATGGAGCCACCGGAGGCACCAGATCCAGCCAGCTTCTTTGTCTTTATCACAGTTCCTCATTTTAGCCATGTTTGACATAATCAACCAGCCTTTATCTCTTCCTACATCTCTCCCTCCTACCTTTATCTTCCCTTCTGGTTGTTCTTTCTCACGTGGATTGGCTACACAGGATTTTATTTATTTATTTATATTTATTTATTTATTTTTTCTGTTTTGTTCTAGAATTCTTTTTTCTACCTTTATTCGTAAATGATGGTGGGGTACAGAGTAGTACAGCATTGGTTTTTTCCGTTATGCAACTATCACATCACTTTGGGTTACACTTTTATCAACTTACAAGATTTAGGGTTCCTTTTGACTAACAGACACAGGATTTTAAAACAAGACCCATCCCGTTTTCTCCTGAACTTTGCAACCCAAATGGAACAAGTGAGTCCCACACTTCAAAGAGAGGAGTGAAACAGGCGGTCAAGACTTGTGAAGGAAGAGATGCTGTTGCAAGGTTTCTTTCGCTGAAGAAACCGTTAGATTGTCTCATGGGAGAAAGAACAAGCTGTGGATGCCTGTCAAGCCAGGCTGCTCTGGTCAGTTCAAAACAAGACAGGCCAAATAAGGTCTTTCCTGCCTCGCACCTTTTCTCCTTCCCCACTCGGCTTCCATTCAGAGGAACCAGAGGCAGTCCATTGACTGGAAAAGACAAAGACGGCTTCACATTTCAGGTGAATCCTTGAACTGTGCCCAGGATGGATGAGGGGAGAGTCTCAACTCTCCAGGAACTCGGAAGCTTGGGTTATTACCTTGGATTACTCACAATACTTACTGAAATGAGACTTCGTATATGTGACTGACCAGAGGTGACCTCAAGACTCTTTTTACTTGAGAATGTCCAACAGAGTCACAAAACTGCTTTCAATTTTATTTAAGGAACAAGGAACAAGTGTTCCCTAAGAGGATTATTTGAACAGGCATTGGAGGGAAAGAGCAAGGTGGTTTTCCTATTATACTAGTTGCCTCCCTCTTGCCCCCTGTATCATTAAGACTGGAATTTTCTTCTGTCCAACCTCTAAGTGAAGTTGAGCCCCAAGACCTGCCCTGAGTCTCCTCCCCCTCTTCCCGCTTTCTTGCTGTTATCCTTTTCCATTTTCTGCTTTAACCTCCCCTTCTGCTGATGGCTTCCACACGGGTACCTTTAGCGCGAATGTTTTCTCTGAGCCACAGAATGGCGAATCTAATTGCAATAGGCAACTCCATTTGGACGGCCAATAGGCATCCCAACATGCCCCAGATTTTCCCACCCTGCCCCCTTTGTTCTTCTCCAGTTCTTTCATGTAATAATAAAGAGCACCACCTTCCAATGAGTTGCTTCAATCCCAAATCTAGGAATCCTTTTGGATTTTCCTTTTCCTCATCTCCCATGTCCAGCTCATAACCAAGTCTTGTCCATTCTACCTGAAGAATTTGTCATGAAGTCATCCTCTTCCCTCCATCTCTACTGCCGTGCCCTAGTCTAAGGCACCATTTGCCTGGAATACTGCCACATCCTCTATCTGGCCTCCTTTCTTCCACTCTGCTCTGTTTAGGCTTTTATCAATGTCACCAGAGTCAATTTTTAAACATATGACTCTCATGATGTCAGTGCCCTGCTTAAATCCTATAGTATTTCCTATCTCATACAGAGTAAAGTGCCAAGGCCTAGCCATGGCCTTTGTGCTCTGGTCTCTGCCTTTCTCTTTAGGGTCCTATGGATCATTCCTGCTCACGGTGCTTTAGCTATGCCTGATAGAGTGTCCCGTCTGTCTCTTGCCCACTTTTGCACTCTCTATCCCTCTCCTGGAGTATTCTTTCACTCACTCTTCCAAGGCTGGAATCTTCCTGACCTTCATCTGTCTGCTTGAAAGTCACCTCCTTAGGGAGGATTTTCTGGAGCACGCTTTCTAAAGCTGCCCCTCCCTTACCCCCTTGTCCTCTGTCTGATCACTTCATTTCTTTTGTCCATAGCACTTGTCAGAAGTTTGAATTATCTTACACTTGTTTGCTCAGTTTATTTTCTGTTTCTTTTGCCACAGTGTAAATGCCACAGAGACAGAGACCTTTCGATCTTCTTACCCCAGTAGAATAGGACCTGGCAGATAGCAAGTGTTCAATAAATGCTCAATGAGTAAGCCAATGAAAGGGGCAACATCTAATATGGAGGGGTGTCCCCTGGAGGAACCAAGTGGTCCTGAGTTAGAAGAACCCAGAGGGAAATCACAGGGCTCGGAATTTTGTTCAGAGAGGAGGGTGTTGCTTCAGAGTGGGGTTTCTTTCCACTGAGTGGGCCACTGCCCCATCACAATGTTCCTGGGGAAGAGGACAGAATCCTCAGGGTCAGGGAAGCTAGAGGCTAACAATGATTAGCTTTGTCTCCTCTATGGTCAGCAGACAAAAGAGAAGGAAATTTCTCAAGGCTTTGGTTACTCCTCCCTAAAAAAGTCCTGTTCGAATGGCAACAAGGGCAATACTTGGAGTATACCACCCTTCAGTGGCCTGACTGAGTGATGATCATTTCAGTGCAGAGGACCCAGGTGGAGACCTCTCTCTTCATGGTCAACAGCACTGGAACCCTAAAGGCCTCCTTGGATAAGTGAGGTGAGTCAGGGAAGTGATGAGAAATTCTGGGATACCAGCTTACGTTTTTAACTTCCATTCCTTCCTCCACAACCAAATTAAAGTTCCAAATAGCAGCAGATGACAATGGTGGAAAATGCATGGTCAAAGACATCTGGGTTCAAATTCCGTCTCTGTAACTAGCTGACTTAATGATGTTGGGCTTTACTTTTCTGAACCATAATCTCCATCTATGATGGTTCAGGGTCTTGATGCGTGGAAAGGGCCCAACAAGCGGTAGTAGTTTCTTGCTTGTAAGTCAGTGTGCCAAAACACTGCATTGGCAGAATAAAATGCAAAGCCTATCTTTCCTTTCTCCTCTCATCTCTATAAACACTGGGGTATCTGAATCTTTTGGAGAAGTCAAATGCTTTAAAGCAAGAAGTTTATTTCAGGTGAAATTGTGTCAAGAGTTCTATCCACCAAGTCAATTTGGGTTGGGTTTTGCTACTCCTAACAGCAAGCATCCTAACTAATACAGCACATAATATGATGCTTGGTACACAGTGGCAGCTCTGACTACTATTATCATTGCTACTATTACCCTGGATACTGGTTCATGAAGGGCAGACCCCTATCCCTGCTAGGGCACTCCTGAAACTCAGCTGTCAATAAGATCCTTAAACTAGGTCTTTGCTGCTGACTCTACCCATGGAATATTTCTCCCTCTCTCTCATTCATTCATCCATTCAGTATGTCACAAACTGGGAAAAAGAGTTTCCTGCTAGTTAAACCATCTGATAACAGGAGACACAGGGATTCTTCAACCTGCCCAAAGGAGCCTCCGGTAGAATCATTTGGGAGTGAGAGAGGGTGTGTGGTGGTGCTCTGGGAAGGCATACTTGTTATAGTCCTTTAATCAGAGGCTTCTTACCTTTGGATAGTGCTTAGAGGGACCATCCAGTCTGTTGGCAGCTATGGGTGTTTTAAAGATTTGTGCGGCTTCATGTCCTGTGTCACCCTAGCTGACCCTCATAGCAGTCAGCTGAATCCTCTGTGCTTTGCCTGACTTTAATTACCCTGGAACAGCTGCTGCCTCCTCTCCTGGTGCAGCCCCAGCCTGGGGCTGGCTTCCAGCTGGCTTCATGAGAGCAGGCACCCACAGGACTGCAGGGTCATTTCTACAGGTCTCTGCAGCCGGTGATTTCCCTGGCGGCCTGGGCTCTCTGGGTTGCAGAGTCACTTTTCTATAATGTTTGCCAGTCACAAGAGATAGATTGTCTTTTTTTCTCTTTGAGCTCCTCATGGGAAGAGATCTGTGGAGAAGCAACGCATCCTTCCATGAGGAATGTGTCCTGGGATGTGGATCATTTTCGTCAGGCCGCAACCCAAGAACACCACTCACTCTCTGTCCTGACAACCAGAGGCATGGAATTACACATTTCATGAAGAAGCCAAGCAGCTGCACTAATATATCAGGAAAATGCCCCAGAAAGGCATCAAGGCAGGGAGCTACCTGGGTCAGTGCTGGGGCCACAGGCTGCTGCCTCTTTTCTTAGGGCTCTGCCGGCACGTTGAGGAGGTAGTAATGCTAGGAATGGTTCTGTG
>VMDO01034571.1:0-16846 GCA_007922755.1 Pedetes capensis
TCTTTATGTGTCAACTTTTGTCACTAAATAATGGCTCCCTCATATTATCCCATTAGGATGAAATAGACTAAATGGAAAGTAGACAAGTGATTACTAGGGTTTTGGTGAGCCTGCAACCATATCCCTTTGGCATCTGATCCCATCAGATCTCAGAAGCTAAGCAGAGTTGGGCCTGGTTAGTACTTGGATGGGAGACTGCCTGGGAACACCAGGTGCTGTAGGCTTGGGAGACAGACCAGGCAACCCACTCCCAAAAATCAATCCGCCATTGAAAATCCTATGAACAGCAAAGAAGCACTGATGATAGTGTTTCCCCTGTTGTACATAGGGTCACTATGAGTCCCCTGTTGTACGTAGGGTCGCTATGAGGATACTGACTCAATGGCACCTAGAAACAACAACAAGTGTGAGATACTTTCAGTTGCATAATATAATTGTGAAAGTTGAACAGTGAATAAAGGAGATAGAAGAAGAATTGATGGTTTTGAATTGTGGTGTTATAGATAAAGATTGAATGAATATACCATAGACTGCCAAATAGCCAAGAGATCCCTCCTACAAGAACAACCAGAGTGCTTCTTGGAAGCAAGGATGGTGAGACTCTATCTTACTTATTTTGGATATGTCAGGAGAGACCAATGCCTGGAGAAGAACATCATGTTCGGGAGAGTGGCAGGTCAATGTCAAAAAAGGAGGACCCTTCACTAATAGATGCAACAATGGCTTAAGCATAAAAAAGATTGTGTTCATGGCAGTGTTGGGTAGTGTTTTGTTCTGTTGTATATAAGGTCACTATGAGTCAGACTTGATGCCATGGCATCTAACAACACCAAGAGGGAAGGGAAAAGGGAAGATATGGATAATGGACACAGGCTTTTATTTGAGGGTGATGAAAATTTTCTCAAATTCCTGGTGATAGTTGTATAATTCTGAATATAATAAAAACTATGGAATTATTTTCTTTAAAATGGCAAATAGCATATGAATTATATCTTAATAAAGCTATTATTTTAAAGAAAAAGATAGCCTCCACCCAGGTAGAGGTAAAGTGACCTCTGGCAAATCCCAAATGTCATATATTGTGGCTTTCACTACTAGAGACCTCTTCTTTCTCCAATCCAGTTCAAGAAAACAGAACAAAACACAGCCAAAGGAAGAAAAATCTATAAGTGGCCCAGTCATGTTTGAGTAAACCTGTATGATCACATTACACAGGAATGGAAATGGAGTCTCACTTCTGTGAATGGGACCGTTATGAGAGAACAAGGAAATCATTACAGACCAGTTGACTACAGAACAGGTATGTAAGATGGCATCCTTTGCTACAGGAGTGTGAGTGTGTGTGTGTGTGTGTGTGTGTGTGTGTGTGTGTAATTATATATTAGGCCATAGCCCTATCCACCTGTTTTAGGGAATCTACACCAGTTTTATAATCCTACTACTGACAAATTCTATACCATCAGATATATCATATCAATTCATATGGCATCCAATTTTATTTCTGCAAATGTAACAATAGTATCTCTAGAATTTGGTCAATTTGGTCAACATAAGTAAAAAGACACAATTTTTTCAAAGTATGTACCATGGGGTCTGTATATATAACCTAAGGACATAGTAGATATTTTGTGTTAAGGAAGCAATGGCTCAACCAACTGCCTCAATGTTAAGAAAGCAATGGTGTGACAATCGGTATAATTAATTCTCTAGTTGTGATCCTACATGGACACTCAAACAAGAAGAAAAAAAGTGGTCATAGAGCTAGCTTTTCTAATTTGTATTTTTGACCTGTTTATTAAGATAAATTTATGTTGTTGTTGTTAGGTGCTGTGGAGTCGATATCTGACTCATAGTGACCCTCATAGGATTTTCAATGGCTGACTGCTTCTGGATTGCTTTGGGAATGGATTGCCAGGTCCTTCTCCCATTTTTGCTGTGCTGGGAATTGAACTTGGGACCTCAGAGACTGCAGCATAGTGCTCTACCAACTGAGCTAAATCCCAGCCCAAGATAAATTTATAGTCAATTCTATTTGCACCATCTGGACCAGGATATTATAAGGATTTTACAAATAATAGCAGTAATATGTCATGTTTTCACATTTTATCCAATAGTTTTATATCTATTCTGTTTTGCTAATCTTTTCTCCACCTACAACAGTCCTGTTCGTGCTTCAAAACCCAACTCATCTGTTCTCCTCTCTCTGAGGCCTTTGAAGACTTTGTTACTATCCAAGCAGAATTAGCATCCCTTCTCTGTATTTCTATAGTAATACATTCACTATTATTGCATAGTATTTAGCATATCAGTATATTTCATATACCATTCCCACTAGAACGTTACTTCTACAATAGTCTAGAATGTGACAAAGCATGTAACAAGTGGTGAATAATTAAGAACTATTCTGCAATTTCAAATGCAGCAAATTAAAATTTACTTCTTGTGTACATGAGTGGTAGAAATACCTATAGCTATACTGATCTTTCAATAATTTGTTTCAAGTCAGAGACCTACATTCTTGATCAGGTTCATAGATACTATTTGGCCCTTAGATCTATGAACTGACCAAATTCCAACTACTGAACCAAAACTTTAATACTGTAAAAAATATTTTTCTGCTTTTGGCATTTACTTTCCATCATAAAGTTGAAAATCTTAACATGAATTTTTAAATTACACACTCTCAGAGAAACAGAGAAGAGTCTTTCCAACCAAATTTCTCCTAACTACACTCTCATTAATCATCCCCATTCCCTTGTGACTATGAAAAACTGAAACATCTTTAAAATATGTCCCCATTTTCCTGATGACTTTCCAGCAAAAAAGGAAATGAAAAACTTATAGATACTGCTATGCAGCAAGTACTTCAACTTTATATTATCTAATCTGCAGAGACCTATATAATGAAAATAATTATCCTTATGTTACTTGTGAGAAACTAAGGTGTATAGAGCCTAAGTGACTTCCACAATGTCATACATCCAAAGAGTTGGATCCAGGATGGTCTCCAGTTATTTTCCAGTTGCAGTTTTCTAGTATTTTTCTAGAAGTTTATTAACAGAAATAATTCATCAAGTTTTTTGCTCTATGTCATTGATTCATTCCCTCAACAAATCTTAATCGAGTGCCTTACTACGTGCCAGTAAGATTAAGAAAGATAGTGTTTTTAAAAAATGAAAATTCCATATACAGAGAAAGAGAAGCCTCTGATGAGACTACATTCCAAGATACTGTCAGAAATTCTAGGGAAAAACTAAACTCTCGTCCATTCTGTCTTAAAAAATCCTGCCAGAATATAGATTCTGAAATAGCCCATAGTATCATTGTTAACAAGACAAATTTGAGCGTAAAGCACAAATGATTCATATTTAAAAGACATCTTTGATATCTGATGGATTTTTAAAAGGAAAAAAACCATGGCTCAAACTTTATTGGTGACCCTAACTTTGCAACTTGTTGCCAGAGGTCAACATCCCACCAACTAGCAGTCAGTCATTTAACTGTCAATAATAGGACTTGCTCGTATTTGATGAAGTTTTCTACATGCCACACGTTGATAATATACTTAAATGTATTAACTCGCTGAATCATCACAACACATTTCTGAGATAAAATACCATTATTATCTCCATTTTAGAGATACTAAAAGGCTAGGTAATTTACCAAAGATCTCATGTTGGCAGAAATGAGGCTACTGAGAAAATAAAGGACCATATAGATAAGGTCCCAAGGTCGGAGTGATACCAGGAGCCCAATGGCTGGATATTAGAAACAAACTGGCCCCCAAGATCAGAATGTTCCTGAGATGCCAACTGCCCAGGAACATACCACCACCCTGTCCCTTCTTTTCAAAAGTCCTCCTACCTATACTTCCCACCAATGTCCCACCAGCCGCATTAAGCTCCTGGCCTCATGCAGCTCAGCACAGCTGCTCATTTTTCTTTTTAAATATGGTGCTGCCTGAGTCGTTCCCTGCCCTGCTTTTGCTTGCACTAAATAAACTTGCTCCTGAGCAAGTCATAGTGTTCTTTCATGTGTATGTGCCTCTGCCACTGGATTTGCTCTATTATTAACCACCACACTGTCCTGTCTTTGGCAAGTTTGTTAATATCTAGTTTGCATTAGACATTTTGCTAAATTAAGGAAAAACCATCATGAAGAAGGCAGACATGATCCCTGTCTTCAGGGAGCTGTGGTCCAGCAAGGAAGAAAGAGAATCTGTGAGTAATTTTACCCCACATGACAAGGATTACAGTAGCAGAAGTATAAGGCAGAATATAGGCACATATAATGGGGACTGACCTGTCAGAGAAGACTAAGGGGAGGACAAATGAGTGTTCCAGAAACTGTGTACTAACTTTCCACATATGTGATATATGAATGCAGGTAGATAGTAAATAAGACATATACTTAGACCCATGTGAAGAAAGTACAGTGATCCTCGTGCCAAAAGTGGGGGAGGTAAGTCTTTGCTTAGCATTATCTATGGAAAAGTTGTGTTGTGAGGTGGAGAACAGAAGGTGTGGAATGGAGGTGTGTAGAGGAGAGAAACCTGCACTTGTAGAACCAGAAGAATGAAACTGAAGCCTGAAAGGCGGGTGACAGTTGACAACCTGTTAGCAAGCAGAATGAAACAGTAGGAACAGACAGTGCTTTACCATTACAATTGCTAATGCTGACCATCTGCTGGAATGTTTTCTGTATGCTTCCCCAAGTAGAATCCCTTTAGAGAACTTGAAAAAAACATTCCAAATGGGACAATAATAATTTTACAGACGTGTGTGTGTATTCTTTTTGTCTCCGATTTTGCATCATACTGAAGCTACCATCTTCTTCCCAAGTCCACTGATATTTCTTAATAAAATTAATTTCAGCCTAGAGCCATGCAGTGGAATAGTTGGAAGGGAGCATTGTGGCCTAGTTCTTCTTTTTTTAATAAATGATGAGTAAAGGAAGACAAAAAGTCTGCAAAAATTCAGAATTCCTATATACAGTGTGTGAAGGAAACAAAAATGCAGTTTTGCTATGGATTAGATTATGTGTCCCCCCCAATTCACATGCTAAAGCCTTATACCCCGGTACCTTTGAAAATAGGGGCTTTATAGAGGTGACTATTTAAAATGAGGGCATTAGAGTGGGTAATAATCAAATCTAGCAGGTGTCTTCACAAGAGGCAGAAATTTGGACACAAGTAACATCAGGGATGTGTGTACACAAAGAAACAACCATGTGGGGGCAGAGTGAGGAGATGCCCACCTATAAGCCAAAGAAAAAGGCTTTAGAAGAAATCAACTCTACTGCCACCTTCTAGCTTCCAAAACTGTGAGGAAATAAATTTCTGTTGCTGAAGCAACTCCATCTGCAGTATTTTATTATAGCAACCCGAGCAAATGAACAAACACACTCATACTTTTATATTTATATGCATATTTATTTACTCTCTCTCTCTCCTCCTTCTCTCCCCTGACTCCTCTCTCCAGTTTAAAAGCACTTTCATCCATATTGCTCTATTTGAGCTTTTGGGCACCTTTGTTAAGAAGGCAAGGCAATGATTATCTTCTCCGTACAGTTAAAGTAGCTAAGGTTCTGAGCTTATTAATTACTCACAGATACTACTGAAAAAAAAAACTGTACAAGAATTTAAAAATAAGTTTTCTAATTTCAAGCCTAGCACCTTCAAAACATAACCCAGCTTTCTCTTAACATCTCAAGTATTTATAAAATGAATGTCATAAATATACAAAAGGGGAATAAAAATCAAATTGGCATGTAAAATGAACCCCAAAATCAATAAGTAAAGTGTAACATTAGCCACAGAAAACTAGTAAAATAATACACCAAACCCAAAGTTTATTAATCACAAGCATCTATAGTCTTGTTTCACCAGGGATTTTCTAGGTCTAACTTTATGTCTTTTAAAGCAGGTATAAAGTTTATTTTCTAATTATTAATGAGAGTTAATAATATGTTCTTGCCTCTTCTGGCTTTCTGTGATTTGTTCTAGTCACCACACTAGAAGACCTCTTTGAAATCTGGTGATTCCTTTACGTTATGCACATGTGGTTCTTGCTAGAGTCTTTATCTGAAGGGTAAGTCATTGTCCCTTTGATAATTTCAAAGATCGAATTCTTTATGAGTCATATTAGCCACTCCTCTTTGGGAAGAAAGGTGTTCATGTATATGTGCAGAGCACTATGCTTCTCATCACAGATGCCAAGACACACAAGCTAGGTCACTTCATGTGGCTCCATCTTTAATGCCTCTAACTATGAACACAAAGCTTGCCTCCTGTACATACATCCATGATGAAAAAGACCATATGCTGTTATATATCAACATAAATTTCCCTGACAAATGTTCATATCTTTGCAGACACAAAGCTTCTGTTCCTCCATCCACAGTAGAGAAATAATATTTTTATGCAGGCATACGGTGACAAGACCTAGTTACCTTCAAATTACACTTGTAGTTCATTGCCAACTGTTCCCTGCCCCACCACCAACAGGTGCTTTAGCATACAGCATGTGGGTGAGGAGATATGCACCTAAAATGCCAGGAGCTGGTGATCCTGAAAAGCAGCTCTTCTTTTAGAACAAATAACAGCTTCTCATTAATATCTCAGCCCTTTATTCATATGCTGGAAGGTTATGATGGAAGAGCCCCTATGCATGGTGCATTCTACACTCTGTGCATGGTGAATTGTGTAAGGTGCAAGCTTCAAACACAGCTCATAACTCAACTCTCTCAGGTTGTTGTTGTTGTTAGGTGCCGTCGAGTCGGTATCTGACTCATAGAGACCCTCATAGGGTTTTCAATGGCTGACTGTTTCGGGATTGCCTTGGGAGTGGATTGCCAGGCCCTTCTCCCATCTCTCAGGTTAGACCTTACTAAAACACATAGAGGCCAATTTACCCACATCCAAAACATAACATCAGACTCATATCTTTTGTGGCTCCCAGATTGTTACGTGAATCCAAGAGAAAAGTGTGACAGAAACAATGGGATAGAGTTGAAAAAATACTGTCTTTGGAAGTCATGGCTTCTAGTCATGTCCTAGCTGCATAAGCCTTGAGTGAATCACTTAACCTCCTTAATCTGTTTTCTCATTATTACTTTTTATTCTGAGTCTGTCTTGTTTTACTTCCAATGATGACCCCTGTTCCATCCATTTTCCTGAAAATGAAATAATTTCTATTTATGGCCCAATAAAATGTCATTGGGTGTATATACTACATTTTTATCCACTCATGTATTGATAAACATCTAGGCTGATTACATATCCTGTAATGAACAAGGAAATGCAGGTGTCCCTATGGTATGATGACTTAGATTCCTTTGGGCATATACATATGACTAATATAGCTGGGTCATATGGTAGTTTTATTTTTACTTTGCTGAGAAACCTCCATTCCCACAAAGGCTGTACTTGTTGCCAGTCACACCAGCAGTGTGTAATGGTCCCTTTTCCCTTCTGCATCCTCACCAACATTTGTTGTTATGTGTTTTCTTGGTGGCAGCCATTCTGACCTTGATGAGATGGAATCTCAATGTAGTTTTGATTTGCATTTCACTGGTGACAGAGGATGTTGAGAATTTTTTATGGATTTATTGGCCACTTGTACTTCCCCTTTTGAGAACTGTCTGTTCGACTCAAATGCCCACTTAATTAATGGATTATCTGTTTTATGGTATTTAAATTTTTGACTTCTTTTATATTCTAGATATTAATCCCCTGTCACATGTATAGCTAGCAAAGATCTTCTCCTATTCTGTGGGCTTTCCCTTTACTCTATCGATTATTTCCTTTGGTGTACAGAAACTTTTTAATTTTGTGCAATCTCATTTACCAATTTTTACTACTATTGCTTGTACTTATTTTTAGAGTAGGGGTGGTAACAATGCCTCAACTTGTATCACAAGTCCTAAATAATTTCCAGTTTGTGTTAACATCTTATCTTAGAAATAACAGTTTCTCATATTCAGCCTAAGTAGATGACATCTGATGAGGGTTTGACAATAAGGACTCTCATGCATTGGCAGTACTAGGTATGGTTGTTATATATGTAGGAAATATATATTTATGTATACATGGAAATGTTCTGAAAATAGTGTGTCTGGTGATTTGAGAGGAAAATAGAGTTTTAAATTTTCTTAAGTATATCCTTTTGCACATGTACTATATTTTAAAGAGCAAAATGTCTACATTATAAATAAGCTGTCATAAAGAAAATAGTTTAGATCTGAGTACAAAATGAGGAGAGTAACAAAGGCTGATTGCTAGTACTCTGAGAGGGAAGGGATTTCCATTTCATGGACTGAAGTAGGAACAAGAAGAAAATAGTATAATGTTTCTTATAATTCCAGAATTTTTGTTTTCTTAACTCATTGATCTTAATACTCAATACCAAGTCAACTTCCAGTGGGTTGTCTCCTTTAGAGGCAAAGGTCTGAAGTTCAGCAAGACGACAATGCTCTAGTGTGGTACTCCCATCAAGAACAATCTCTGTTCCTGGGATGGTGCTGGGAGATACAGCCTCTAGGAGCATCATTCACATGATGGTTTATGTTACCAGTGCTCTTCATCTTGGATCTGTATGCTTAACGACAGCCCTCTAACACGAAGAGTCAGGGATATGAATCAACAGAGTCCATCAGTTACACTGACTAAAGACCACACTGCACCCTGGGCTCAAAGTTAATTCTTTGTTCTGAATCCCATTTCAAATTATGTAGAGGCACATTGCCCAAGAGAGCACATCTGTAAATGGGCCCAAATAACAACAGAAAAATGCTGAAGTTAACGCCATGCCTACAATACAGAACATTCTTCAGTTTGGATAATATGAATCAATCATGAAATTTCCAGAGTGAAAAGAAACTCCAGAAATTAAATTGGTATTTTAATTAGGTTCAAAAGAATCTGAGTCCAAATGTTTCCTCTCCTATATTTATTTTTCTGTTTTGTCCCAATAAAATGGAGCTCAATCTGCTTAGGTGGAATCATTATTTCTTCAGTAGCCATAGTTTCTATACCATGTTTCTCACAATCCTCACCTTTCATGGTTAAAGCATTGATAAGATACTAAAATTTATTTAAGTGTTAGAACATCTAAAATTTTTTAAATCTTACACATACATCCCGAGTCCTAAAACAGTTATCCCAAGCAAAGTGATACTGACAGCACATTTTAGAACCATGTCACTATCTATGAGCTACAACAATTGACAAGACTTGCAACAGCATGGAAGACAGGAACTGCATGTGGTTCATGGGGTGGTAGAGATTGAAAGAGACCAGAGACAGAGGCCAAGATGGAGACAGAAACAGAGAGACTGAGAGATGTATTATTTTTTTAGTCTTAAAATAAATCAATGCCTGCAGCCATACCACTGTGACATCTGATCCTGCCAGACCTCAGAAGCTAAGCAGGGTTGGGACTGGTTAGTACTTGGATGGGAGACTGCCTGGGAATATCAGGTGCTATAGGCTTGGGAGAAGGACCTAGCAACCCACTCCCCCACCAAAACAAATCAGACATTGAAAACCCTATGAATAAGCAGAGAGGTACAAATAATGCTGTTTTGCCTGTTATACATAGGGTCGCTATGAGTCAGACACCAACTCTACGGCACCTAACAACAACAACAAAACAAATCAAAAACTAGTTTCAAAATATGACTCTAAACTTACTAGGAATTTATGTCCTGGTTGCAATAAAAATGATTAAGATGTGGAAATAGGAATTAAATTTTAGATAGCCCCTGGGCAAATTACCTGGAAGATTGATTTTCTTAAACTCCATAGTGCCTAAGAAGCATTACCACATATTAGGTATCAATAAAATATTCCCTGTAAAAACCCTTCATAGTATTGTATCTCTGTGTTAACAGATCCTTGTGACCCTAGGCTCATGTTCACCAACATGTATATTAACCAAGCTTAAGGATAGTCAAATTCTTAAAGTTGAGGAGCCTGAATGTGGTCATTAACTCTCTAGGCTACTATGTTCTTTAGGATCCCTAGCCTTCATTGCACTGTGCTTCCACCAGGCCTTCCACCCTATGTTTGAATAATTGTTATGTGCCAGGCATCTTGACATTCACTGTCTTATTATTCTACTTAACCTTGATACATATCCTCTTTTACCATCAAAGAAAGAGACTCAGAAAATAAAGTGACAACTGAGATGGTATAGCTGGTAAGAAAAGGTGTGATAGCTTGAGCTCAAGGTCTTACTGGCTGGAAACTCCCTACTCAACTACTTTTATCCCCAGTGGTGGGTAATAATAGCTGAGGTTTGAACCCAAAATTTCTGCTCTTCTCAAATTATAATTATGCATCTCTGTTCACACACTATACATGATAAATATATTTAGTTATAGTTATCTAGTGTTTCACATACATTATATATTATACATTATAGTTAAATAGTGTCTCACCTGTAGGCTACAGAATGAACACATTGCAATTCCTGGCAGTGTATTAGAATATATAATACTGTCACTGTAGAATATCTTTATCCTCCCATGCGTAATGGAAGTAAAAGATGCTTTAAATTGTTTAGTCTGGCAATAATGCGTAGAGGAATTGCTGTATGGTTGAATAGGATAAACATACCCTATCGCAGAATAGTTTTGTTTGTTTTCCAATAATATAAACCTAGAAAGTTGTTCAAACTTTCCATAGAAACAGACTGTCAGAAAGTGGTCTATGTAAATGGATGCATGTGTGCTCATGTATCTATCTGCCTCCAACCTTTAGCGCAAAGTCTCCTGTTTTGTAAGTAATGAGATGTCCATTAAGACATCTTGATAAGTTGATAAATATTTCTTCCACATTCTGAATGTGTGTACCATTTCCTAGTATATACTCTGCATTTTCAAATTCTATCACAAATATATTGCACAGGATGCTAGGTAATGGTCAACAGGTATTACGGTGAATACTGTGAAAAATATTTAAAATAAAATGATCTGCCTCTAACTGCCTATTAGCAAAATATACAATGTTTCACTTTAGGTCCTTCTGTGGGGGAATCATGTGGGTCAGTCTACACACTGTCTGCTAAGTGTATTATTCTTGCCAAATTATCCAGTTGAGATGGGAAGGTTAATTTACTTGAGCAGATGTATCTATGAGGCTTTAACAAAATAACCATATTCCACTGTAGTACATAACATTACAAAGAAAGAACAATTAATGCCTGAACCTATCCTGGAACTTTTTTTTTTGGGGGGGGTAGGGACAGGGTCTTGCTAAGTTATGCAGACTGCCTCTGGTCTCGAACTTGCGATCCTCCTGCCTCCGCCTCCGAAGCCACTGGGATTACAGGTGTGCACCACTGCGCCCGGCTCTATCCTGGAACTTTTGACAAAGACCATGAAGAATGATCCTGGACCTCATTTTTTTTGTGGCATTTTATTTGTTCTGATGGTCTTCTAGACCAGTTGCACCCAATACATGTTCTGATTTAATGTGAATTCTGTAATGCTTTATGTTAGCCCTTGCTTTTCTTCCCCCCTTTCACGGGTTTTAATGAGAAGTTTCAGAATGTATTCTTAGTTACTTGCACATTGATTTCCCTACCCTTCCCAAAACATTGTGAGTAAGGATCTTTTATAGTAGGGATTCAGAGGTAGGAACAATAATTACTGAAATTTCCTGGACAAATTTCTTTAATATATCTCAATGAAGCCACTATAGTCCCAAGGCTAACCCTCAGTTTTGTAAGTAATCCTTTCCCAGGTTTGCTGGCATTAGTTTTACAAGCAAAATGTATTTTACTATAAATGTAATACACACAGAATATACAGAAATATAGAAAAACAGAAAGATAGGAAATCCTTAATTGGTTCACCCTCAAATGACTACTGTTAACATTTTGTACATTTATTATTGTCATGCTTTTTGTATGGTTTTCAATATAATATACATGCTATATTTGTGTTAAAGTGCTATTGTTTATGTTGTTGTTGTTGTTGTTGTTGTTGTTGTTGTTAGGTGCTGTGGAGTTGGATCCAACTCATAACAACCCTATGTACAACAAAACAAAATACCACCCAACCCTGTGCCATCCCTGGCACTATGTCAGTGCCTCATTGCTATTCGTCGGATTTTCAATGGCTGGTTGTTTTGTGAGTGGGCCACCAGGTCCTTCTCCCTAGCCTGAAGCACCTGGTATTCCCAGGCAGTCTCCCATCCAAAGACCAATCAGGCCAAATCTGCTTAGCTTCTGAGATCAGATGGGATCAGATACCAGAGTGATATGGCTACAGATGTTAAAGTGATAATAGAAGAATTTTCTACCAGTATCATGAACTCTTTTAAACAATATATCAATGGCTACAATGATAAAGAATATTATAACCCAAATATTTTCATAGTTGTGCTGTTTGAATCGTTTGCTATAATAAATGCAAATATTATCAAATAGTACTTAAAGATACTTATGCTACTAGTTACTTGAGTATATTTTCAGAAATGTTTAGTGCTTTAAAAGCATGTATGTAAGTGGGTGCATATTTAATACAAATGGTCTCATGATAACTGTATTCTGCACCATTATTTCAAAAAGTATAATTTTCATAGGCAGCCTATTTTTTTTCTTAGGAGCACAAATTCTAGAGATGGGTTGCTTTAATTGAATTCTGGGCTTCCATACATAACTGTTGTAATCATAAACATGTTATTTATCCTACCTATGCCTTAGTTTGTTCTTTGTAAAACGGGGATAATAGTAGTACCTTCTCAAAATTGCTATGGAGATTAAATAGCTCATAGTAATCCTAATGGCTGGGATTTAGCTCAGTTGGTAGAGCACTGTGCTGCGGTCTCTGAGGTCCCAAGTTCAATTCCCAGCACTGCAAAAAATGGGAGAAGGACCTGGCAATACACTCCCAAGGCAATCCCAAAACAGTCAGCCATTGAAAACCCTGTGAGGGTCGGAGACCGACTCCACGGCACCTAACAACAACAACAACAACAATAATCCTAATACAGAAAAAGTATCTGTTAATTTAAAAAAAATTCTATTCTTTGTAACAGTGGTATAATATTCCATAATATGGGTCTACCACAATTTATTTTATTTGTGGACATTTACATTGTTATCAGTCATAGTACATTTCCTGCAAAACTGCAATAAAAACCCTTATAAATACAACTTTTTTCTGTATGACTACATCTGTTATATCTGTAGTCAAATTTTCTAAAAGTGAAAATACTGAGTCATGAGATACGTATGCATTTAAAAATTTGATAAGGATTATTAAGCTTCTCTTTACTACAACCACATAAATTTTACTTTGACATGGCTGAATGTGTGTCTCTCTACTCTTTAACCAACAATGGCTTTAGGAAGCTTTCCAGTGGTTCTTAATTCACTAAGTAAAAATATTTATCCCAAGACAAAGCACAGCTGTCCACTAGGGCCCACAGCTAAAGAGAGATCCAGTGGAGCCATCCCTGATATCGCACAGCTGGTGGGAGACAAGGGAGAGCCATCCAAAAAAGTGTTCAGCTGAAGAATGGAGTGGCAAGGCCTTCCCTGATGGTGCGTGGCTAGTAGGAGGCAAGGTGGACAAAGTAGAGGTTTGCAGGGCTCTCCTGAGAAAAAGGCCAGGTGACACAGCCCCACTATAGAATCTCAGACCTGGTAACCATGTTTTGTTGTTGTTGTTGTTGTTGTTGTTTGTTTGTTTGTTTTTATTTTTTATCAGAAAAAGATAGCTCTATCCTGGCCTCTGGAACCACCGGAACCATGAGCTGGAGGAAGGGAAACAGAAAGGTGGTGAATTCAGGAGATGGAGAAGAGTGGTGGGAGCTTCTGTATCCTGAGCCTAAAATGGCTTGTTCAGAATAAGCATGTTTGTGACTTGGTAGTGCTGTGACACAGAGAAGTAGTGCCATGATCTGTGGTGTGCAGGACACATGGTTTAGGCTGTGGTACAATTAGGGGCTGGGAATGTAGGGGATAAGGAAAAATGGAGGGGGCAGTGCTGAATGCTGAGGTTGTAGCAGGAGCTAGACACTGGATGCTGAGGCTACAAACTAGTGGAGAGAGGTGGGGAAGAGAAGCACCAGCAACCTGCCATCACCCAAACTCACAGAATATTGGAAGATAACTTCTTTACACACAAAAGGAGGTGAGACCTAGTACTCATACCAAGCAATAGACAAGCCTCATCAGAAAAACACATGAAACACAAAAGGTGAAGCTGGATGGGAAGATCCTATAGACCAAATCACCTCAACAGATAATTTTAGGGTAAGCAGATTCTTGGAGATACCTGATGGAGAATTTTTAACCTTGCTTATAAATATGCTAGGAGACCTCAAAGACACCACCATGAGAGCAATTGACTTAATAACAAAATGATATCTAATTTGGAAGAAAAATTCTCCAGAGAAATTGAGATCCTGAAAAAGAATGAAGAGATCCTTGAGATGCTAGGCAAAATTAATGCAGTGCTATAGTAGAATTCTCAGTATCTAGACTAGACAAAACTGAAAATAGGATAGCAGAAGCTGAGGAAAGGTAGAAGATCTTATTTATTCAGATGGCAAAATAGAAAGAAAAATGAAGCAGTATGAACAAGATTTTCAAGAGATATTTGATAAAATGAAGAAACAAAACCTGTGAATTCAGGAGGTTCACAAAGGAGCTGAAAACAACATGAGAGAATTAGGAAATTTATTCAAAGAAATATTAGATGAGAACTTCCCAAGCCTAAGGCAAGAGATGGATATCCATACAACTGAAACATTCAGAACCCCAGAGTAAATGAGAACAGATCTTCCCCACAACACATTATAATTGGAATGCTAAATTTTGAGAGCAAAAGAAGATGTTCTAAAAGCTACAAGAGAGAAATACCAACTCACTTACAAAGGCAAACCCATCAGAATAACAGCGTACATCTCAACAATGATAAAGGCAAGGAAAACTTAGACAGACATCATCCAAGTCCTGAAAATGAATAACTGCCAACCAATATTACATTACCCAGTCAAACTGTCTTTTAAGATAAATGATGAATTCAAGAAATGCAATGATATTACCTGGTTTAAATGATTTGTAGCCACCAACCCAGCATTGCAGAGTATCCTCAATGCAACATCACATACTGGAGAGGTAAGGCAACTCCAAATATAAGATTAAAGGAATGAATAATAAACATGAGGGTAACTTAAGAAAAAATATGTCAAATATGAATAAAAAACATTAACAAGTACCAAATTATTGTAGTATAATAAGCACATCTCAATAATTCCTCTCAATGTAAATGGTCTTAACTCACCATTCAAGAGACACAGACGGGCCAATTGGGTTAAAAAATATAAACCTTCAATATGTGACATTCAAGAGACTCACATCATCCATAATGACCATAAAAGGCTGATAATTGGAGGCTGGAAAACAATATGCGAAGAATGTGCTGTTGTTGTTGTTGTTGTTGTTGTTGTTGTTAGGTGCTGTCAAGTTGTGACCGATTCATAGAGACTCTTATAGGGTTTTCAGTGGCAAATTGTTTCAGGGTTGCCTTGGGAGTGGATTGCTATGTCCTCCCATTTTTGTGGTGCTGGGAATCAAACCTGGGACCTCAGAGACTGCAGAGCAGCACTCTACAAACTAAGCCAAGTATGTGGGAAACAAAAATAACAGGAATTGTGATACTAATTTCAGACAACTTAGACTTCAATTCCAAACAAATCAAAAGAGACAAAAAAAGGACACTTTCACTATTAATGTAAATGGTCTTAACTCACCAATTAAGAGACAGAGGCTGGCTAATTGGATGAAAAAAACACAAACCATCAATATGTGGTATTCAAGAAACTCATCTAACTCACAACAAACTGAGAGTTAAGGGCTAGAAAAATGTATACCTAGCAGGGGAGGAACAGAAGAAAGCAGGTGTTGCAATAGTAATTTCAGATAGATTAAATTTCATTCCAAAACTAATTAAAAGTGACAAAGGAGGACATTACATTTTAATACAAGGAATAATCGATCAAGAATCAATAACATTCCTTAATATTTATGCCCCAAACATAGGGGCACCTAGCTTTATAAGACAAACCTTATGGAATTTAAAGAACTTTATTGGAACAGAAACAATAATAATGGGAGACTTCAATACCCCACTTTTATCAAGAGAAAGGTCATCAAAATGAAAAATCAACAGAGAAACGTCAAACCTAATCTCCACCATAAGCCAGTTGGATCTCACATATATGTACAGAATATTTCATCCACACAATGAGGAATACACATTCTTTTCAGCTCAACATGGAATGTTTTCTAAGATTGATCATATGCTAGTCCATAAGAACGCCCTCTACAAATACAAAAAAGTAGAAATTACTCCCTGTTCCTTATCAGATCATAATGTGATAAAATTGGAGCTCAAGAGCAAGAATAATCCCAGAAACTTTACAAACTCATGGAGACTGAATAATACATTTCAGCATGACCAATGGATTGTTGATGAAATCAAATTGGAATTTAAAAAATTCCTACACTCAAATGATGATGAAACACATCATACCAAAACATATGGGATACAGCAAAGGCAGTTTTAAGGGGAAGTTTATAGCATTAGGCACCATCATCAATAAAATAAAGAAAAGCCAAATAAATGACCTAATGATGCACCTTAAGACACTAGAAATCCAACAAAAAATCAATCCTAAAAGGAACACCCAAACGGAAATTACAAAAATAAAGGGAGAAATATCTCAATTAGAATCCAAAGAGATAATTCAAAAATTAATAAGACTAAGAGCTGGTTCTTTGAAAAGATTAATAAAATAGACATGCCTCTGGCTAACCTCATCAAAGAG
>VMDO01034572.1:0-16844 GCA_007922755.1 Pedetes capensis
ATTATTTAATTTTATTTTTGAGTGATTATAAAATGTATTTTTTATTTTGGTTTCCATCTATTCATTGCCAACATTTAGAAGACCAATTGGATTTTGTAATTTTTATCTTGCACCCTATGGTCTTACTGGACTCACTAGTTCTTGGAGGGCATTTATGTAGAGTCATTAAAATTTTGTACAAAGACCATTCTGTCATCTGCAACAGGGACAATTTTATGTATTCCAATTAGTAGACCATTTATTCTTTTTCTTTCCTCATTGTTCTGGGTAGGACTTCCAATTCCATGTTAAACTAGAGCACAAAAGCAGACATGCTTCTTTGACTTATCAGTCCTCTGTGAGTATAACATTAGCTCCGAGATTTTTACTGATCCTTCTAATCAAGTTCAAAAGGTACTCTTCTTCTAGGTTTATAGGAATAATTATCATGAGAGTACAGCATTTTGTCAAGTAACTTTCCTGCATTGATTGACATGACTATGCTGTATTTCTCATCTATGCTCTAATATGGTGGATTACATCAACTCATTTTTACATATTGAATGGGCTTTCCATTCCTAGAATAAGTCCAATAGTTATGGTGTATAATTGTATTTCTATCTGTTGCTCAGTTCCATTTATTAATGTCTTATTAAAGAATTTTTTGTCTATATTCATGGAAGATTTGGTCTGTGGTTTTTTGTTGGCCTTTATGGGGTACTTTGTTTTGTTTTGTGTTATATTTTCTTTGCCTAGATTTGCTATCAAAGTAAAGCTAGCTTCATAAAACTGAATGAGAAGTGCTCTCACTCTTCATTTATCTAGAAGACATTGTGCAGAATTGGTGCTGACTCTTTGTTGTTTTACAGAACTCTCAGTGAAACCCACTAAGTCTAGGATTTTTGTTGGTGGGCATTTGGATATTAAAATTTCAGTTCCTTTCATAGTTATAGGGCTACTTGAATATTTATTTTGAGTTGTTAAAATATTAATTTATAATGAATTGGTATATTTAAGTCATTAAATTTATATGTGGGACGTCATTCATAGTATATACTTATGATCCTTTTGATGTCTTTATGATCTGAAAAGGCATTCACTGCTTCATTCCTGATATTAGTGTTTTGTGTCTGTTTTTGAGTTTTCCTTGTCAATCTTGAGAGAAGTTTGTGAATTTCGTGATGTTTTAAAGGACAACTGCCAGATCCGGATCCACTCATGATGGGTAAACAGAGTCCCCACATGAGGAAGAGTATCTTTAATAAAGGCATTGGAAAGAAAGTCCACCGAAAGGGGGTAGAGTACTCCTAGCCTTGGAGGGAAAGTCTTCTGAAAAGAGAATAGTACCTCCAAAAGGTCTCTTCATGGAAAAGGACTTGGAACCCCATCTTTTCTTTTTCTTAAGTTTTAATTGGTTATATAAAATCTTCTGGCTCTGTGAGCAGTGCTGATTCAAATTGGGAGTTGACAAGCCCTAGCAGGCTTTCTCTAGAGGAATTCTTGAATGACTTCCAACAGCATAATCTCCTTAAGTCAACACAAACTAAAGCCTTTGTACCGACAGCTCTACAGTAATCAAACCATTCTGATAAGATAAAGCACCCATTTGTCATAACAAATGGACTCAGTGGGGTGACACACAGGTAACAGTTAACCACCTCTAAATCCTGCATAAAGTTAAGAATAGTTAATTAAATTAGACACAGGAGATGTAGGTGCTCAGATCATCTTGGTTTATCTCTTTGAAGTAAAACACAATTTGTCTGAGTTGAATTTTACTTTGATTACCAACATAACACTCATGTGATAAATTAATCAAGAGATATTTAAAAAAAAACCTTGATGTAATCATCAATGCTACCACCTTCCTTGTCTTTTTTCTGACTTTTCATAAGATTTAGTGAATTGTAATTCTGTATAAAAAGGCTAAGTCATCTGGAAATAAATGGAACAGGATCACTCTGCCTCCGAGCTGCTGTGTCTGTTACCTATCGCTGACTCCTCATCTGCCTTTGGGAAACCCTGGACTCTATCTAGGCTGCAGCTGGACTGCGGCAGATAACTATTTGTTTGATTAATTTTCCCTACTGTTCTTCCATTTTTCATTGCATTTATTTCTTCTGTCATCATTATTATCACCTTCCTTTTACTTGTTTTGCTCCATGATATTGAAGTGGAAGCATACATAATAGATTTGAGACTTTCCATGTTCTCTGATGAAAACACTTTGTGCTATAAATCTCCTTCTTCATACTGATTTAGCTACATTCTACAAATCTTGATGTGGTATATTTCATTTTATTCAGTTGCATGTGTTTCTTGATTTTATGTGTGACTTCCTCTTTAACCCATGCATTATTTACATGTGTTCTGCTTAATTTCTAGGTGTTTTGATTTTTGTAATTGATTTTTAGTGCATTGCTATCACAGTCAGAGAATACACTCTGTATTGTTTCAATTATTTTATATTTGCTGAAATTCTCTATGGCCCAGGATATGTTAGGTCTCGGGAAATATTCTACAAGTGTTTGTAAAAGTTATGTATTCTGATATGGTATGTGTGTTGTATAAACACTAATTCTATGTTTTTATTTCAAGATGTGGTTGAGTTCTATATCCTTGCTTATTTTCTGTCTTATTGATCTATCAGTTATTGAGACTGGAGTATTGAAATCTGTAACCATAAGTTTAATTATTTTAGATCTATTAGGCTTCACATATATTTCACGACTCTTTGACGCATGCATATTTAAAATGACCATTTGTTCTCAGTGGACTGATACTTTTTTCATCATATTCAAATGTGTCTATACATCTATGGCAGTTTTCTTTGCTCACAAGTCTACGTTATCTTGATATTATTATAGCCAATCTCACTTTTTTGATAAATGTTTGTGTGATATATCTTTTTTGTTCCTTTTAACTTTGGCCTACATATATCATTGTCCCCAAAGTGCCTGTCAGTTTGTTAAGCTTTGTAGGCTTGTGTGATGCTGTGATGCTGAAAGTTATGCCACCAGTATTTCAGATACCACCAGGGCCATCCATGGTAGACAGGTTTCAGCTGAGCTTCCAGACTAAGACGGACTAGGGGGAAGGACCTGGCAGCTCACTCCCAAGATAATTAGCCATTGAAAACTCTATGATTAGGAGAAAAGCACTGTCAAATAGAATGCCATAAAATGAGGCCCCCAGACTGGAAGGAATTCAAGAAATGACTGGCAAAGAGTTGCCTCCTCAAAGTAGAGTCAATCTTAATAATGGGAATGGAGTAAAACCACTGAGGCCTCCAGTTGCTGATGTGGCATGACTAAAAATGAGAAGAAATACAGTGGTTGCAAAAATGGGCACAAACATAAAAGGATTGTGTGTGTGGCATGATGATGTTGGGTAGTGTTTCATTCTGCTGTACTTAGGGTCACTGAGTTGGATTCAACTCGGTGGCACCTAATAGGAACATATCGTTATATTTGAAGTGAACTTCCATATACAGCATGTAATATAGTTTTTTTCTTTTATTCACAGTGCCAAACTCTGTTTTTTAATTGGTATACTTAGACTTCTTTTCATTTATGTAATTATTGACATGTTAGAATTTCAACCTTCCCCTTTTGTTTTGTTTCTTCTTTGTTTTCATTTCCTTACCTATCTGTGCCTGCAGCCATACCACTGTGGTGTCCAATCCTGTCAGATCTTGGAAGCTAAGCAGGGTCGGGCTGGTTAGTACATAGATGGGAGACCACTTGGGAACACGAGGTACTGTAGGCTTAGGAGAAGGACCCGGCAACTCACTCCCAAAAAACAATCAGCCATTGAAAACCCTATGAATAGCAGAGAAGCACTGGCAATATGGTTTCACTTGTACATAGGGTCATTATGAGTTGGACACCAACTCAATGGCACCTAACAGCAACAACTATCTGTGAGTTACTTCAACATTTTTTAAAATTCAATTTTGACATAATTATGCTTTTTGAGTTATACCTTTGTACAGGTAAAATGTCATTTCTCAGTATTTAAAGATTTATTTTTTGTCTTCAATTTTGAGAAGTTTAAATATGATGTTTCTTGAAATGGATTTCTTTGGGTTTATTTTGTTTAGGGTGGCTGAATGTATCAAAACTATAGGGTTATATCTTTTGCTAAAGCTGGAAATTTTTCAGCCTTTATTTCATGAAATATTTTTTCACTTCACCCTGTTTCTTCTTTCTTTCTTGGATTCTGATGAAACAAATACCAGACTTTTTATACTCTCTATCAATGTTGTTGTTGTTGTGTGCCATGAAGTCAAGTCCGACTCATAGCGACCTTCATAGGGTTTTAAATGGCTGTTTTCGGGATTGCCTTGGGAATGGATTTGCACATCCTTCTCCCATTTCGCGGTGCTGGGAATTGAACTCGGGACCTCAGAGACTGCAGAGCAGTGCTCTACCAACTGAGCTAAATCCCAGCCCCTCTCCATCAATAGAAGAAGATTAAATACCAATATTATTATTTTTTAATTTTAAAATTAAATTTATTTTAACTTATATATAAACAATTCTACATGTCAATGTGGTGCCATGTGATGTATTAATACACTCATACATTTTGTAACTTTTAAATTAGGAAAACGCATCTCTCTTTTCAAACATTTGTCATTTCTCTACTGTGAAAGCATTCAAAATCCTTCCTTCTAGCTTTTGAGATATATAGTATATAATTGTTATCCATAGTCCCCCTACTCTGCAATAGCATAACAGGATTTCTTCCTCCTATCTAACTGTAACTTGGAACACATTGATCAACCTCTTCCCTTCCTCCATCTTCACAACTCCCCCAGCATGTGGTAACCACCAGTCTTCTCTCAACTTCTATGAGACCAGCTTCTTTAGATTCTATGTGTGGGTGAGATCGTGTGGTACTTATCCTTCTGTGCCTGGATTAATTCACTTAAAATAATAATCTCCAATTCTATGCATGTTGTCACAAATGACCAGATTTCATTCTTTTTATGGTTCCTTGAAAACTAGCCCTCAGCAAAAGCTGATAAGGGCAGCTGTGTCACAAGATGGCTGTGCCTGCAGAAGGGGTGCATTAAGAAAAAGGTGGTGTCACAAGATAACCTTGTAAAAGGTCAAATTCGGGAATTCCTGTAATGGGCTGAGCTTTGGAAAAATGTAAACTTACTTTGTACTCCCCGCCCCTTTACCGTAAAAAAAGTTCCTGCTTCTGTAATTCTGCTTCTCTGCTCCCTACTCTATAAAGCCCCTAACTAAGATGAGTCTGTTGCTGCTTTCTGAAAGTCCACTCCCAGGACTGAAAGTAGCCAGCCGGTCTAAATAAACTTATAAACTTTCTGCTCCTGATCCATTTGTTTGTGTCTTGGAGTATTTTGCTGGGGTTGAGCCACTGGGTACAACAATATCCACAGGCTATGTCTAATCCACCACAGTTGCTAAAGAAATGTAAAGAAACATATACTAAGCTAGACACCATGGTACATACCTATAATCCTAGTGACTCAGGGGGCTAAGGCAGGAAGTTCTCAGGTTTGAGACGACAGGCCAGCCTGTGCCACTTACTGAGACCCTGTCTCAAATTTAGAAAAACTTTAAAAGGACCTGAAGATACAACTCAGTGATAGAGCGCTTTCCTAGTATGTGTGAGGTGCTGAGTTCAACCCCAGTATAGAATAGAATGAAAGAAAGAAAGAAGAAAGAAAGAGGAAAGAAAGAGAGCAGGAAAGAAAAGAAAAAAAGAAAAAGGAAAGGAAGGAAGGAAAGAGGAAGGTAAGGCAGTGAGGAAGGAAGGAAAGAAGAAGGAAGGAAGGAAGGAAATAAATATATATTGAAAGAAAAATTGTGTGACTGGAGGTCTTTGAGATATATCTGGTTATATGTAAACTTTACAACTAAGCCAATGAGCAAGGATCCTTATTCCCATAATAATGAAAAGAAATTTGCACCAAGCTGGTCAGGTGTTCATTATTTCCTGAAGAATTAACTCACTTTGAAGGATATTGTTTCACCAAACAACCTCCTACTTAGCAGAAATCCATCTTAACAACAGAATTCCAGCCTGGATAAGAGAAGCCTTTGGTGGGTGAGTGGGATGGGGGAAGAAGTGCACAACAGGGTAAGGGGGAACTTATCTGTGTAATGTACAGCAACATGCATATATGGAAATGTCAATGAAATGCATGTCAGAATGAATCACATTAAGTTGTACATTAAAAATTTCCAACAAAAAATTCCTTTGCACATTGAAAAAAGAATAAAAAACAAAACAAAACAAAAAGAATTACAGCCTGGATATTGCAAGCTACTGAGGAAATCCTATACTTTCATACTTCTTTTACAAATGTTATAACATTTTTATTAAGTTGTTAGAATTCTCTCATTATGAAAGACATGTAAATTCAGGTCCACATGGTTGTATGAGGACAAAGAAATTGTAAAATGGAATGTATTAATGTTTTGTACATGTTTAAATTTGTTCTGCACAGGCCTGAAAATAACTGACTTTGTAATCTTATTAAATATAAAAATTTTAGCCAGGTGCAGTGACTCATGCCTGTAATCTCAGTGACTAGGGAGGCTGAGGCAGGAGGATGTCAAGTGAAAGGGCAGAGGCAGCCTGAGCAACTTAGTGAGATTTTTGTTTTAAGATTTAAAAAGGGGGGTAGCAGGAGGTGCTGCTCAGTGATAGAGCACTTGTCTATAATGCACAAGGCCCTGGATTCAACCCCCAATGGTACAAAAAGAAAATAGATGATAGATAGATACATCGACATATAGACACATAGATGACATAGATATTAGCTGCTTAAGTTTGAAGTTTTGGTCATAATTCAACTTCTATAGCCATAGGTCATGGAGCATACAGAATGAGATTTGGATTGTGGAAAAAAATTACCTTAAACTTTAAAACAATGTCATGGCTCAGCTTTACTGTGATGTTTGACAGTGCTTTATTCTGGAAAACATTTGCCATATTTAAAATAAAGTTAAGAGTTTTCTACAGTTTATATTCTGTCAAAGTAGGCATAACAATCTGTTCTATTGACAACTGATTAGAGTGCATAAAGAGAAGCCATTGTAGGAAAACGAGGTATTGATCAGAAAGGTAGAATAATACTCAGGAGAAAAGCTGAAGATATGTGACAGATTCTATTTTCCAAAGCTACTTGCTTGGAAGGTCTTTTATCTGTTTCAAAGAGTCTATTTCAAAGGTTAAGTGCTACCTTAACTCTCTCTGAGATAGTCACAAAATATTTCACAGTTAAGACCCTCAGTTTGCCTTTACTAACAGACATTTTCCTGATAGCACCTTGGATTTGATCTTTGTCCTGAAGTCCTGTCCTGGTTAATTTTAAGCGTCAATTTGACTATTAGACAGGATGGCCAGATATTTGGTCAAACATTACTCTGGGTGTTCTGTGAGGGGGGTTTTAGATGTGTTGAACATTTGAATTGGTAGACTGAGTAAAGCAGATTGCCTTCCCCAATGTGACTGCTCCTCTGTTGAAAGCCAGAAAAAAATTCAAGGCTGACCCTCCCCCAAATTAGAGGGAACTCTTCCTTCTTGATTGCCTTAGAGCTGGGACACTGCCCATTCTCAGCCTTTGGACTGGATCCAAACTATCAGCTATCTTGCCCAACTGCAGATTTTTTAGACTTTTCAGCTTCCATCATTGTGTTATTGTGTAAGCCAATTCCCTACAATAAATCAATCTCTCCCTTTCTTCTTCTCTCTTCTCCTCTTCTCTCTTTTTGCCTTCTCCCTGACTCTCTCTTTCTGTCTCTTAAAATACAGGCACACACACACACACACACACACACACACACACACACACATTCTATTGGCTCTGTTTCTCTGGAGAACCTTAACTAACATAAGCCCTCTCTGATAATATTCTCTTAGGAAAACTAAGATCAATAAGTTTTATTTTCAAACTGAGCAAGTTATTCATTCTTTATAGTTCCTAAAATCATACTTGAAGTTTTAATAATTCATTCCTTGGCTTGCCTTTTTCTAAACAAATACTTTTTGATACTGAGCTCAAAAGAAAAATATAGTTGATGCTTCTGACATCCAACCTGGAAATACTCTGCCCAAATCACCCATTCATAAGGTATATTTTCTATTTTTTGCCTAGCCATGAATGAGAGTTTTGTGAAATGTTGTGCCACTACACACCAAAGGTCTACTTTCCTCCAGTTTTCAATTATATTTTCCTCACATTTTAATCTTACATTGATAGCCTCCTTGAGGCCCATCAGTTTTTCACTAATCATCTGTCAAGACCATTCTACTTTCTATCAAGCACATGGCCCCAAGGCCAATGCCACATTTTGGTATGGCAACATCCTATTTCCAAGTCCCAAATTCTGTTTCTGTTAATGAATTCTGTGGACAGGGAACTGTAGGGATGGCTTTTCTCTCTGCTCCACAATACTGACTTTATCTGGGAGGACTGAAAGGCTGAGATGGCTCAATAGGAGGGGAGAAAAGAATCATCCAAAGAAACTTTCTTACCTACATTTGTTGTCCCTCAACTATGACCTATAACTACTGACAATACTGCTTACAGATGACAGATGACCTCCATATATAGCCTTAATCTTTCAAAAACTGGCAGCTTGAGGATGGTGCAACTTCTTTCACAGTGGCTCAGGGCTTCTAGGGTAGTAGTTCAAAGAGAACCAAGCAGAAGCTTCATGCCCTGGTTTGCTATAACCTGAGAAATTACACAGTGGGCTTCTGATGCATTACCCCAATAATAGGTATATTGCTAAGGTCAATTCAAATTTAAGAGAGGACATGGACCTTCCCCTCTTGATGGCAATAGTGTAAAAAATGCTGTGTTTTTCAGTACTGGAGAATTGAATCCATGGCCTCACACATGTTAAGCAATTGCTCTACCACTGATTCTACCCCCACCTCCTTCTTAATATTTTTGGAGACAGGGTTTTTGTATGTTGTACAGGTTGCCTGTGGCCTTGAACTTGTGATTCTCCTGCATCAGCTTCTTGAGCAGGTGGGCTGTTTTATTTTAAAATAACTACAAGAAACTAGAACACAAAGAAAACCAAAATTTGAGAGGAAATTTTTATGAGAAATTTTTGTTTTTTGGTTGTAAGAATGGAAGCCTTCAAGCCTTAAATATTTATAATCTGTCAGTCATCTATTAGGGAATAAAAATGCACGTAAGTCAGAGGACATAGTATACAACTTACATAATGTTTCCTAACCTTGGCTGCATATTATAAATACTTCAGAAACTTCAGAAACTTTTAAGAAGTTTGACACCTGACCACATCCTAGAGTCATGAGAACCTAAATAAAGGTAGAATTGTGGAAATATGTAACGATTAGTACTTTTTTAAACTTCCCCAAGTGATTTAATTATATAGTTAATTTTGAAGATTACTGACCTAGCTGATGCTGTTGTTAACAAGAAAATTGATGACCTTCATTTTAAATGACTCCTAATATCCAAGGTTAACTAATTTTTAAAGCCTCCCTAAGAGACTCCTCATTGTGAATGTGGGATGTCTGTATTAAAGGGATCTGAGAAAGCCAACTCCAAGAAGAGTCATTAAATAATGAGGCTAAAGTCCCAAGTTTTTACTATCCCCAAAAGGATCTGAACTCAAGAAGATATAGTAATAAAGTATAAAGAAGCAAACTAGAAAAAATTGTTCCCAGCACCAGGGTTGTATTAAGCTGTAACTGTCAAAGGTTGAAAGAAAAAGTTTATATCTCAAAAATTTCTCTGCCAGCTAGTTGCTTTCCTATTTAATTTTGCACTTGCAATGTGCTGGGGTAGTTATGGGTTTCCATGTCTATTTGCACTCTACTCAAATGCCTATGTGTTTGTTTCTACAGTTAGATTTTGAGTTATTGTGTCTAAGTGCCTGGAAAATAGTAACACTCAATAATGTCTGTTAAATTGAATAATTAAATGGACAAACCACAAATCCTGTCAAGACCAAGAGAAGTGGTGCATGTTTTATGGTAAATCATGTGCTGAACTGGAAAAAAGGATTGTTTTCTGACCATGGATATGAAAACAATAAAGTACTACAGTGGATAATTTCCCAAAAAGCCCAGCAATATAACACCTTAAGTCTTTGACTAACCTAGTAAAACAAACAATTATTATGGTAATAAAATGTTATGAAGTTGTGAGCATATTATATACACATCTACCTCTTTAGATCATTTTACCCATGCAAGCTAAGTATTCAGAAACATAGATTTAATGCATAATCAATATCTTTTCAATATGAGACTTTTTATAAGCCTTATCAGTATATAGAGAGGATTTTCTTAAGAATATTGAATGTGGATTGCAGTTTTCAATAATTGGACCTTCTGGACTCAACATCTCTGATTGGATATGATCTTAGACCAAGACACTTTTAAGAGAAAAACAGCCAGAGCCCCACACAGTGGCTCAGACCTATAACCCCAGCTACCTGGGAAGCTTAGGCAGGAAGATCGCTAGTTTGAGACTAGAGGCAGCCTACACAACTTAGGGAGATTGTGTCTCAAAATTTATATATATATATATATATATATTTCTTTTTTCTTCTTTTCTATGGATGTAGTTCAAGGGGTAGAGTGCTTGCCTAGCAAAGACCCTGGATTCAGTGCTCAGTAATTGAAAGGCAAAACAAAAGTGTGCCTCCAGCTTCTGAAGCCCTCACCCTGCCATATAGCCTCTGCAGGCATCTGCCTGGAGTCTACTTGCAGGGGCAGGAGCCCCTGACCACCACCATTCTGACCAAAACACCCCACCAGAAACAGAAGCAGATACTGGGAAAATGTTAGTTCCAGCTCACTCAAACAATGCATTCAATCCAGGGTGGAAAGATCACAGCAATGCTGCTAGAGATCAACAGCTCTGAGTTGCTGCACATGCCAGAGTCCCCCAAGTCTCTGCATTCCAAGTTGGATGAAGCTGTGGTGGTTCTATAAGCTCATCATGCCAAGAAAGAAGCTGTCCAGAAGGCAGATATTGTTGCTGCTGCTACCTCCTAGACATGGACAAACTGAGTAAAAGCCAAATTAACCCTTCATGGAATTCAGCTTAAGGATTGAAGATTCTGCAACTTGTCCTATGGACCTCAACACTAAGAACCACAAGTTGCAAATGTTATAGATCGCTTTGTATCAAAAGGTCAATTATGAAGTATCTAGAAATTTCCAATTATAAAAATATATTCTCTGGGTTCTACTATGGCCCAGACAGTTTAAACTTTGTTCTACTGTGGGTTTGATTTTTCCCCCAGAAATTGGTTTTATTTGATGTACCTAAGTTTTAATCTCTCCAAGTTTCTCAATATAGGAAAAAAATCTCCATTAAAAATAAAGAGTGAAAGAGCCAGGATGTTTCCTACCTGAAACAACATTCATTCCTTTCTTTCTGTTTTCTTTCCTGCTGCTCTGACCCTGTATATAAAAATGTATGACTGGAATTCAAATATAGTTCCACTATTTTTAGGGATCTGTTGTTTGAAGACACTGTTGAAACATAACAGAAATTAGAGCCAAAAATTCTACCTTGTCCTTACCTTTGTCCCCTTTCAGGACCAAAAGGACACAAAGGAGTTTCATTCTCTTCTGGAATTCTGGTGATCATTTATGGTATAGATGTATTTCTGTGTAAATTTACAGACACTGGATTTTAGCAAGATGGAGAACTACTCTTATAATCTTGCCATATGAGCACACTGTATTTTAACTTCTTTTTCCTTAGGCTTCCTTTTTATGCATGCAAAATTTCATTATTCAAATTCAGATGGATCCATGGAACTGAATGGTTCTTTGGAGACTTGAAAGTCTAGTCTTTTGCTTATTCTCAGATACTTATTATAAACCAGACATAACAGCTTAAGAAAATATCATAAATGTTCTGTCTCCATGTAATAGCATCATGAATATTGATGTTCAGGTTCTGTCAATCCTATGACTCTTTCTTATTTTATTCAAATGATAGAATAAGACAGCCCTACTATACACAGAATCATAGCCCGGAAGATCGTGTATAATATTCCCTTAGGTTCTATCTTTTTCAAAAATGTAATGTTAACCAAGTAATAATAACTTTGTTCTTACACTAGCTATTCCCATTTTTAGGAAGTGAAAATTGAATCTCACAGGATTTAAGTTATTTATCCAAGATCTTACTTAGTTAGTAAGTAGCAAGTAGCAAAGCCATTATTTGAATTCAGATGTTCTCTCTATGAAAATAAACTAACCTGATCTGTGTCTAGTATTGTATTAGAATTTTCTCAATAAATGATATATGAATAAATAATTAAATGAAGGAATAATTTTTTCCCACATCCTAATGTTTTGACTCACAAGGAGGAATACATTAGAAAAGTTCTTTCCCAGAATTAGAGATTTTGTGGTTACTAGAAACTTCACATAACAGAGAAGCAGTGCAGGCTGCTATGTTAGCAAGCAATATTACATCCTCTCTTCAAAATGGTAAACAGCTCAGTGGTAGAGTGTACACATAGCATGCATGAGGCCATAGGTTCAATCCATAGCACAAAAGAAAAAGAACTTCTATGAACTGGGGTCAATAAAGTCACAAAGGACATGACCATAAGGATTAGGTAGCACTTATTTTCAAAATAGTATAGTGAATCATGCATTAAATTTAAAGTGATAGCTTTTCTTTTTATTATACAGACACTATTATACTTCCCTTTGCAGCTGTGGATTCTGAGACCGAAAGATTAAATGATTTTCCCAAGGCAACAAAGTAAGTTAGTGAAAGAACAAGGGCTTGGCCTTGTGCCAGCTAACTCCCAATTTTGTCTTTCCTCTATTGAACTGTAATTGCCAAATCACAAGTAGAGTGTAGTCCTGAGGCGTCATGCTGTGTGTCAGAAGTGGTTCATCACTACTCAGCCTCAGATTGGCTTCTATTTAGCTGTGTGACTTCAATCAAGTCACTTCAACCTCCTTAGCCTCACTCAATTCATTGAATAAAGGAGGAAGTTGGATGAGGAATGTCCAAGGTCCCCTCTGGCTTTCCAAACACTGTGTTCTATTTTCTTTCTCTTGTATTGTACTTATTTGTGAGGTACAAATATATACAATGTAAAATTATTAAAACCAGGTTATTAATATTTTCATTTCTTTAAACTATATACAAAAACTTTTTGAATAGCATGTATCAGTAATTGTATACACTTATAAGGTTTACTAAAGTATGATTCTTTTTTTAAATTGCATATAGTATAGCTGGATTCATTATGGGATTTTCATAAAGTTTCAACTGTATTTTGTATTATTCTCTCCCTCTTTACCCTGCTATGTTGTTCTTCCTCCCATCCTTCCTTTCCCATCTCCTTCCTATTCCCACTGGTTCTCTCCCTCTAAATGTTGAATCCCATTGTGTTTTCCAGTCCTAGATCTGTAGATTTGTTTTCCTATGTAGGTGTATTAAAAAATATATAAGGTAGAACTATCTCCTGCATGTGAGTGAATGTGGCATTACTTTTTTTGAGATTGGGTTATTTCACTTAAAATGATATTCTCCAGCTCTGTCCATTTTGCTGTAAATGACATATTTTCATTCTTCTTTACTGTTGAATAAAATTCCATTGTGTATGTATACCATGTTTTTTAGTCCAACCATCTGTTGATGGACATCTGGGTTGATGCTGTACCCTTTCAATTGTGAAGAGTGCTGCAATGAACATGGATGTACAGGTGTCCCTGTGGTATGTTGACTTATCTTCTTTGGGGTATATTCCAAGAAATAGTATAGCTGGATCATATGGTAGTTCTAGTTTTAGTTTTCTGAGGAGCCTCCAAACTGATTTCCATAATGGCTGCACTAATTTATAGTCCCACCAGAAGTATTCCTTTTTCTTCACATTCTCACCAGAATTTATTTGATTTGTTGATGTTAGCCATTCTAACTGGAGAGAAGTGGAATCTCAATGTAACTTTGATTTGCATTTCTCTGATGGCTAGTGATATTGAACATTTTTTCATGCTTTTATTAGCTATTTGCACTTCTTCTTTTTAGAACTGTTCAGTTTCATTGCCCGCTAATTTATTGGATTATGTGTTACTTTGTTGTTTAATTTCTTGGGTTCTTTGTATATCATATTTATTAATCTTCTACCAGGTCTGTAGGAAGCAAAAATTTTCTCCCATCCTCTGGGCTCTCCCTTTACTGTTTCCTTTGCTGTGAAAAGCTGTTTAATTTTTTGTAGTCCCACTTGCTGATTCTTTGCACAGTTTCCTGGGATACTGGCGTCTTCTTAAGAAAGTATTTGCCTATGCCTATGTGTTGGAAGCCTGCAGCCATAGCCCTGTGGGACCCAATCCCATAAGATCTCAGAAGCTAAGCAGGGTCGGGCCTGGTTAGTACTTGGGTGGGAGACCACCTGGGAACACCAGGTGCTATAAGCTTGGGAGAAGGACATGGCAACCCCCTCCCAAAAATCAACCCACCATCGAAAAACCCTATGAACAGCAGAGAAGCACTGACAATAGTGTTTCGGCTATTGCATATACGGTCACTATGAGTCAAATACCAACTCGATGACATGTAACAACAACAACAACAATGTGTTGGGATATATTCCCGTCATTTGCTTCTAGTAGTTTCAGAGTTTCTGATTTTACATTGAGATCTTTGATCCATTTTGAGTTGATTTTTGTACAGAATGAGAGAGACGGGTCTACTTTCACTCTTCTAGACACAAATACTCAATTTTCCAATACAATTTCTTGTAAAGGCTATTTTTTGTATGCCTTTAGCACCTTTGTCAAAAATTAGGTCACTATAGCTTTGAGGGTGCATATCTGGGTCTTCTATGCTGTTCTATTGATCTGTGTCTGTTTTTGTGCCAGTGCCAAGCTGTTTTTGCTACTATGACCTTATAGTATAACTTGAAATCAGGTATTGTGATGTCTCCTGCTCTGCTTTTGCTATTTAGGATTGTTTTGCCTATATGATGCCTTTTGTGCTTACACATGAATTTTAGAATCATTTTTCTATTTCAGTAAAATATGTCATTGGGTCTTTGATGGAGATTGTAATAAATCTTTAGAATACTTTTGGTAGTATAGCCATTTTCACAATGTTAGTCTTTCTGATCTATGAGCAAGGGAGGTCTTTCCATCTTCTACAGTCTTCAATTGTTTTCCTTAATGAAGTTTGCATTGTAGAGGTCTTTAATGTCTTTAGTTAGATTAATTCCTAGATATTTAATTTTTAGTGGGCTACTGTGAATGGTAGTTCCATTTCTTTCTCTTCTTGTTCTTATTGGCACATACCAATGCTACTGATTTTTGAATGTTAATTTTGTTTCCTACTACTTTGATGAAAGAAATAATTAGTTCAGAGTTTTCTAGTGAAGTTTTTAGGGTCTTTTAAGTATAACATGACATCATCTGCAAATACAAATAATTGAAACTTTTCATTCTCTAGTTGTACCCCTTTTACTTCTTTGTCTTGCCTGATTTCTATGGCTAGGACTTCAATCACAATATTGAACAAAAGAGGGAAGAGTGGACTACCTTTTCTTATTCCTGATCTTAAAGGGAATGCTTTTAGTTTTTCCGCATTTGGTATAATGTTGGCAATAGGTTTATCATATATGGCTTTTATAATGTTTAGATATATTCCTTCTTTTCCCAGTTTCTTCACGACTTTTCTCGAAAATATGGAACAGTTCATGAATTTGTGTGTTATCCTCGCACAGGAGCTATGCTAATCATCTCTGTATTGTTACCATTTTAATACATGTGCTGCAAAAGCAAGGATGATAGCTTTTCTTAATGAGTAAATTTGTTAAAAATCAGTCAACTTTATAGAAATTTACCACATCCAAAGTAAGAACAGTGAGATGGTTCCAGGTTGCAGAATAGAGCTGAGTAGTGTGAAGGAGTGAGCAGGGCACAGCTCCATCTATGGCCTCTCATGGGGAGAGGGAGACAAGGACCTCATGCAAAGAGGTAAGCTAGACAGTCCTGGTCATCACAATGGCAGTCCCACAGAGCAAGCCCACAGTCCTTGAAGCCCTTGATCTCTTCTGGGAATCTGGTGATTCAGTGGCTCTCCTTGACTGGGGGATTCAACATTGGAGAAATGACTCTCTTTCAACCATGCTCCATGTCTCAGAGGACTGTGAACCAGTGTCTTCTTGAGAGGGAATTTAGATTGAGGTACTCTGGGCAGCCCTGAAAACAAAGAATTATCACCAATGGGGAGCCTGGGGTTGAGCTATCACAACCCCAGTGTACTACACAGTGGAAGCAGACAGTTACAATGAAGGGGGAGATGAGACACTGACACACTGAGAGGTTCAGGCAGCAAGAGGTTTTGAAAGTTGTTCAGAAGCATGCCACACCCCCTATAGAGAGAAGATGATTCTGTCTCCTGACTGGAACTATGAAGATTGTCAACTCTGAGCCATGGCCAAGTAAAAAGACCCCATCCTCAACTCACCACCACTTCCACCTAACAGGTGCCAATATTATAGGCTACAGAAAGAAGCTTATCCAATATTTTTAGTTCTTTTTTTCTTTCTTCCTGTTGTGCTGAGGATTGAACCCAGGGCTTTCCATAGGGTAAGTGCTATGACACTGTGCAGTACCTCCAGTATTTTTCTTATTTTTGTTTGGTGATGGAAACACATTGAACTGAACAGATTTCCTCTGACCTGGGGTTGAAGATCCTCCTGCCTCATCTCCCAGAGATGCTAGGGTTGCAGGGTAACAAATCAGTATCTGGCTTTGCTTTACTTTTTCCTTTTCTTTTTTCTTTTTCTTTTTTTATTCTTCCTTTTTTTCATTGTTAATTTTCATTTCCTCAATTCTCTTTTTTTCTGATGTAA
>VMDO01034573.1:0-16812 GCA_007922755.1 Pedetes capensis
AATAAAACCTATATATTTTATTTAAAGTATTAAAAAATTTCATTATATTGTTTCCCTAAAAGATCATGTCTTTCCAATTTATTCAGAAATTTGTTGTATATCTTTCAGTGATATTTTATAGTTTTGTTCACGTAGGTCTTAAACCTTTGAAAATATTTTCCTGGTATATAAAAGCATATAAGAACATTTTATGATAATTACTCAATCCCTGCAAATTTTATGGTCCTACAGAAATATGTCAAATATGTGATTTTGCGTGTGCACCCAAGTACTGTTGTGGTGCAGGGCACACTACACTAAAAGGACATAACTATTTTCTTTACTTGTTTGCTTGCTTCCTTCCTTCCTTCCTTCTTTTCTTTCTTCTTTCTTTTCTTTTTTCTTTTTTTATAGTACTGGGGTTTGAATGCAGGCCCTCACACATACTAGGCAAGCACTCCACCACTGAGTCACACCCACCAAATATATATATCTTGCTAAGTTGTGCGGGCTGCCTAAGGCCTTTAACTTGTAATCCTCCTGCTTCAGCCTCCTCTATAGCTACGATTACAGGCAGGCACCACTGTGTACAGCCTGCATATCCATTTTCCTTATATCACAGTCCAAATATAAATCATGGGTCTTTCTTTCCTCCTACCTATAATTACCTTAGTGTATATATCTCTTCAACTGGCTCTATTCTAAAGTCAATAATTGTACCTCTGTACCTACTCTCAGGGAACTTATTAGCAAATAGTTCTTTATCCCAAAGAAGTTCATACAATCATCAGGTCTTTTTGCTTAGGACAAGAATAGGAGACACTGACTGACTCTGAGAAGTAATATAGATTCTATATTTTATACAATAGGTTTCTGTCTGCTGTGTATCATCTATTTCTCTATCAATCTATCTATCATCTCTCTAATATTATCTCTGTACACACATGTTGTCCACCTAAACTACACAATATACCTCAATTTCAATTGAATTTTATGTATATATATTTGTCAGATTAATCACTTAAGAAAAACACAAATTTGGGCCATTTTTTAAAAAGGCAATAAACAAAATACTAAAATTCTACTAAGGAAATAGATGACAAAGCAAAGGCAAACTCAAGACATAAAGTCAAGCCATTTGGTGACCAGAGACCTTGGACCCCACAGTTATGTCAGTTAGAGTACTGCTTTGTACTGGTAGCTGTTTTGAGTCACAAACAAAGGTATCCACTGTCATAACAATAGAACAGATGCTGAGTTGTACTCAAGGACTTTTAATTTGTCTCATAAAAGCTGAGAGAAAATAGTGACTCCACAATTTAAAGTTTAAATATGACAAAATTCATTTGTAGATGCTTGATTTGTGAAGAATTATTAACAATGCATCCTATTCCGGGACAGACATTTGTGGCTCCCTTTATTAGGAAATATATTAAGAAAGAAAATCTGAGAGCTTCTATTTGAATCTCTGTTCTGCTACTAATGAGATGTGGAAGATTGAACAACCTCTCTTCTATGAAATACTATGCATTTTATATCAATGGTTCTAAGCCATGGCCCATGTTGATTTTTTACAACAGGAAGGATGCACTTGCCATCTAGTAAGCAGAGGTCAAAGATCCCACTGACCCTGAGTTACCACAGCAAATAATCATTCAACCTAAAACATAAATAGTGGAGGTATTGAGAAACCTGCTTTATAAAGATTTTGTGAAAATGAAGTAGGATATTGCTCAAAGGTATATTGAAGAGAGTGTCTGGCCTATGATGAACATATACATGGTCACTGCTCCTATCATTATTATTAATGATGTGAACTCTTTCATTTTCTTCCTCCCACCTGGAATTTCCTGAGAACATTTGTGCTGCTTGTGGGGAGGAATGACATAGTGTTTCTGGGGCTGGTTGTGGGGAGGGATGAAGTGCTACATTCTGAATGTAAGCAAAATGTCATAGGAATAGTATTAAGGAAAATTGACTGATAATTGTTTTACAGAATGTCCAGGCACTTAAATCCAAATGTTACTCTCTTCCAGGAATATTTTTCCTGGCTTAGTACTTTCTTCAGAATTAGCAAACCAGAAAAAATCTTTAAAACAAGCTCTATCACATACTAAAACAAATAAATAATTTCCCCCAAATATCTGTGTGAATATTCTGTCTTGCTTTCTTTAAAATTGATTATTGTTGTTGTTGTTGTTAGGTGCCGTCAAGTCCGTATCCGACTCATAGCGACCCTCTGTACAGCAGGGGAAACACTATTGTCAGTGCTTCTCTGCTCTTCATAGGGTTTTCAATGGCAGATTGATTTTGGGGAGGGGGTTGCCAGGTCCTTCTCCCACGCCTACAGCTTCTGGTGTTCTCAGGCAGTCTCCCATCCAGATACTAACCAGGCCCGACCCTGCTTAGCCTCCGAGATCTGACGGGATTGGATGCCACAGGGCTACAGCTGCAGGTTAAAATTGATTAGACATTGTATAATAACATGGCATCTTATATGAAATACCTTCTTTAAGATAAGAAAAGGAAACACACCTTTGCTGAATTAACAATTACGTTATCTGAGTGACCAAAAAGATAAATGTATGTGCTCTACTCCATGAGATTAATGACCTTCTAGATGGATAAATTATACTCTGTTTTGTGTAATTCAAACTCTATTTGATTTACATCAGAACTTTTTGGTTAATGGTAAAACACGAATTACTTAACAAAGGGAAGAGATACTTTAATATTAGATCAGCTAGTCCTTCTTGAGTTTACATGTGAATAATTTAAAAGCACTGACTCTATTGATTTTAAGACAGTGTCCAACTCTGGTGCCAAGGCCAGCAACGTTATTTACTGGGAACTTGTTAAAAGTGTAAAGTCTCAGGATCCAATCCAGCCTGAATCAGGAATGTTGAGGGTGGACCCTTCAATGGGTGTTTTACTACAACCCTCTGTGTGATTTAAAGGCACACAGAAGTTTGTGAACTGCTATTCTAAAACAAGAAAAACAGAACAGGCAAACAAAAGAGGAAGTTGCCTTCTAGTGACTCATCACAGTGAATATTTTTATATGGATTTATTTTCCATTTCTCAAGTGTGATGCAACCTAGGTTTACTTTTGCTGAAGGGTCTTTCATCTTGACTAAGAAAAAAAGCATGATTAATGCCTGGATTTCCAGCTTCTACTAAATTTGCAGTCCATCTGATAGTAAAAGATAAGCTTCTAAAGTTGGTTCTTATCTCTACAGACTTTCCCCCCCCCTAAAATATAGCTAGGAGCACCTGGTATTTGAGGAAAATAAAGAATTCTGCATTTAAACAAAGTTTCTACTACTATCAATAAGTGACCTTGAACATATTAGATTACCCACATTATTTTTAAGTTTCTAATTTATTGAAAGAAGGTGAATTTATAGGATTTTTTTCTTGTGGTACTTGGAAGACAAACAGCGGGCTTCACATTTACTTTTTAGTGCTCTACCACTGGGCTGCACCCCAGCCCATTTTTATTTTTTTTGATTTTGAATCAGAGACTCTCTACGTTATTCAGGCTGCCTATGGCCTCAAACTCGCAATCCTCCTGCCTCAGCCTCCCAAGTGGCTGGAATAATAGGCATGAGCCATCATGCCCAGCAATAGGATTTTACTAATGTAAGAAATTAGATAAAATATATGAAATGCTTGGTACATGTTTTTTTTTAAAGTGACAAAACTCTCGAGGAAAATAGATATATATGGCCATAAAGTACTTTCTGCCTCTATCAATGCTATATCCTCAAAGAAAGCCTTAGCAAAAGGAGGTTCAGTGAATATAGCTTCAGAAAAGGGGAGGAATTCATGTGCCAGTTGATAGAGTGCCGTTCTGTACTCTCTGAGGCCCTTGGTTTGATCCTCGGCAGCACGAAAATGGGAGAAGGATCTGGCAGCCCACTGCCAAAACAGTCCCAAAGCAATCAGCCACTGAAAGCCCTATGAGAGTGGCTACAAGTTGGACTCCACTTGAGGGCACCAAACAACAACAACAACAATAAAGACTATTGTAGTTCAGACTAAGATTGCCTAATGCATACAACTCAGGCAATCTGCTGAGCACTTTACAATTATTCCTCTCAACAACCTTATGAGAGAAGGACCACAATTTTCTCTGGCTTGTACAGGAGGAATCTAGGGCACACAGAGTTCACCTGCTCACAGTTGTACACTGAGTGACAGTGCAGAGACCAGAGCCTTCTCCTTCTGCTGCTGTGCTGGGAATGCAGCTCCTCATTTAAGCCTGACAAATGATCTGACTACTCTTGGCTTGGGGCTGGGATTTAGCTCAGTTGGTAGAGCGCTGCAATGCAGTCTCCAAGGTCCTGAGTTCGATTCCCAGCACCACAGAAAACGGGAGAAGGACATGGCAACCCACTCCCAAGGCAATGCCGAAACAATCTGCCATTGAAAACCCTAAGAGGGTCGCTATGAGTTGGATGTGACTCGACGGCACCTAACAACAATAACTCTTGGCTTAGAATTTCCTTACTCTCCTGCTCCTTCCTTAAGGAAGCTTAACCTGCTCCCATTTCTGGAAGAATCCCATCCAGAGTTTCTGTTCAGGTGTTTGGGTGTGCAGATATTCTGATGTATGATGGCAGTGGAAAATTCTATGTTTCAGCCCAGATAAAGATAAATGAAGGTTAAAACAGGAAAATAACCAAAGTCAACATTTGGACTTTGGTTTGAAACTAAATCACAATGCTGTTAACCCTTCCAAATATTTGTGTTCTTCAGACTTTCAATCTCAAATTGAGAAGAGTAGGCCTTGTTTCTTGGAGCGCTCAGACAATATTTTGTGATAAATATTTATGCTTGCTAGTCATAGACAATGCCTGTAACTATACCAATGTGGCTTCCGATCTGGCCAGATCTCAGAAGCTAATCAAGGTCAGGCCTGGGTAACACTTGGATGAGAGACTGCCTGGGAACACCAAGTGCTGTAGGTTTGGGAGAAGGACCCTGCAACCCACTCCCAAACAACAATCAGCCATTGAAAACCCTATGAATAGCAGAGAAGCACTGACAAAAGCATTTCCCCTGCTGTGCATAGGGTTGCTATGAATTGGTCATCGACATGATGGCACCTAACAACAATAAGCCATAGATAATGGTTCTAAAATCAATAGAAAGAGACAGGAGAATGAGAAGAGAGAGATTCTACTTAAGCCATTTATATCTTCATTTTTTTTTCTTTGTAGTAATCTTTGAATATGCACTTTGACCAGAGACAATCAGCCACTGAAAACCTATGAGGGTTGCTGTAAGTCAGACCCTACTTGATAGTACCTAATGCCAACAACATTGTACTTATCAATACTTAATCAGTATTTAGAATTATGTCCCTCTTAATAAATGACCCTTATTCTTACAGTCCTATAAGTATTGAAACCAGGGCCTCATGTATGCTAGCTTAGTGCTCTAACCCTGGACTGTACTCTCAGGTCCTTATTTATTTATTTATTTAGAGATAAGGTCTTGCCAAGTTGCATAGACTGCCTCTGACCTCAAACCTGTGATCCCCCCAGCTCAACCTCCCCAGTATCTGGGATACAGATGTGCATAGTGCCTGGCCAAATATTCTTTTTATTTATTTATTTATTTTAACATTTTGTTATTTTACTTTATTTTCAAATTTTTATTTATTTTATTTATTATTTTATTTTATTTTATTTATATTATTTTTTATTTATTTATTTTATTTATTTAGTTTATAAATTTATTTTATCTCAAAATAAATTGCCCAGGCTGGCTTCAAACTCATGATCTTCTTGCCTTAGCCTCACAATTACTGGGATGAGCAATGTGTGCCACCATGCTTGAGTATGTTATTTTTTAAATGAAATTAATTCAGGGACTGTGTTAACTTTCCATTGCAGTGACAAAATTCTTGATAAAATCAACTTACAGGAGAAAGGATTTATTTTGGCTCATGCTTTTAGAGGTTTCAATCATGGGCACCTGGATTTTTGTTTTGGGCCTGAGATGAGGCAGAATATCATGGTGGTTGGTATGTATAACAGAAAAGGCTGCTTACCTCATGGCAGCCAGGAAGCAAGGAGGAAATGAGAGGAAAGAACCAGGGTCTTAAAATATCTTTTAAATACATGTCCTCCCAATGACATACTTCCTCCTGCTAATAACCCATTCAGCTGTGAGCTCAGCAATGTATTAATCCATTGATAAGCTTGGTACTCTTAGGATCCACTCACATCTCAAGGCCCCAACTCTGAACATTGCTGCATTGGGGATCAAGGCTGTAATACACGATTCTTTGTGGGGGAATACTTCATGACAAAATCATAACAGGCACAGAAAAACAAATACCATAGGATCTCATAAACATGAGGAATCTAAAAAAGTTGACCCCACAGAATTTGAGAGTGGAATAGTGTTACCAGAGACTGAGGAGAGTAGGTGTGATAGAGTTTTTGGTCAAGAACCTGTTGATCAACAGGTACAGTGTTATCGTTTGATAGGTGGAATAAGTTCTGGTGTTCTATGGCAAAGTAGGGTGAGTAAAGTTACCAATAATTCACTTGATATTTGAATCAGCTATTACTGAAAAATGTTGCCATTTTTCAAACTACTGTGACAGGGCATAATTTGAGCAAGGAGGGGCTGTGATAGGGAAAACACTGGAATCAGTGAGAAACAGAAGGACCTCACAGGGGTATAAATGGTGCCATTATGAGAGGAATAGGTAGTGTGGCAAATGACCTCTCTGGTGGTGAAACTTTTAGGTGTGACTTCTACAAGCAGATCTCTGCTTTGATGATATAGTTTGTTGTTGTTAGGTGTTATTGAGTTGGGTCCAACTCACTGACTCTATGTACAACAGAAAGAAACACTCTCCAACACTGTCCCATGCACACAATCTTTTATATGTTTAAGCCCATTGTTGCAGACATTGTGTCTATCCATCTAGTTGAGGATCTTCCTTTTTATCATTGACCCACCACTCTCCCAAATGTGATATCCTTCTCCATGGATTGGTTCCTCCTAAAAACATGTCCAAAATATGTAAGACACAGTCTAGCCATCCTTGCTTCCAAGGAGCACTCTGGTTGCACTTCTTCTAGGATGGATCTGTTGGTTCTTATGGCAGTCCATGGTATATTCAATATTCATTTCATCATCAAAATTCAAAAGCATCAATTCTTCTCCTGTCTCCATTATTCACTGCTCAGCTTTCACAAGCATATGGTGAGACTGAAAAAATCATGGCATAATTTATATACTAAAATGTACATAAAGCCACAAGTATCTGCTTACTGTGCTATGAGCAGCAAGGAGCATTGCGGACAAGACATTTTGTAGTTTTCATTCAATAAATACTAATTGGTTATACAGCTGATTCCAAGCACTCTTCTAGATGCTGGGTATATAGCAATGAACAAAATAGGTCAAATCTCAGCCCACATAGAACATATCTTCTTAATGTTAATCAATGCAACTACATGACTGTTAGAAATAAGATGAAGTTCACTCTTTGCTGATATCATGCAACACATGATAAGAAATATGTTTCAGAAGGTTTTCTGTAGCTTCAATAATAATGACATATTTGTGAAATCTTCACATTGGGTAATTTCTTTGATAATTTGTGGCAATTTATTGGTATGGAACACGTGTTGAAATGGGGTAAGACTTTGAAAAACTCAGGAAAAATGTGAGCATGAGGTGCTTCTTGCTGTCACTGTCCATGTTGTTCATAAAAGTTCATTCCCAAGATGCATTTTCATTTTCCTCTTTTAGAATTTCCATATGTGTTTACCCAAGGTAGATAAAGCAAGAGTGGAACACCCCAAAGAGTAATATAAGCATTCATTCATATATTAGAAAACAAGATGTCAAAAAGCTCTCATTTCTTTCTTATTCATAGAGAAAACTTTTCAAAAGTTACCAGTAAGAATTACATCGCAGAACTACTGATTAGGGATTCTTTTTACATTGAGAAACTTCAGTAATCTCTAGAATAATGGGACAAGGGTACTATAAATTCATTCATTGAATTAAATAATAGAAACTGACTCCTGTTTATAAGATTCTGGGTTATATACTTGGTATATATTACTGAGTAAGACATTTCTTGTAGAACTTATAATTTTAGTGAAGATTAACAAGTCTACTGAGTAATTAGAAAAGTTAAAAATTAGAAGGGTTTATATTAATTTCCTAGAACTGCCATAATAAAGCAGTACCATGTGGTTGTTTAAACAACAGAAATTTATTCTTTCATGGTTATGAAATTAAAAGTCTGAAGTAAGGTTTTAGAAGTGTCATGTTTCTTCTGAAAATCCACAGAAAACTTCTTCCCTGCCTTTTCCCAGATTCTGGTGGCTCCTAGCAGTCTTTAGAGTCTATTAGTTTGTAAGTACAACACCTTATTCTCTGCCTTCATCATCACATGACCTTCTCTTCAAGTGTATCTGTATGTCCTCTTCTCTTCTTATGAGGACACTGGCAATTGTATTTAAGTACCATCCTAATCTAGCATGAGACCATCTTAACTACATCTACCAAGACTCTTGTTCCAAATAGGTTCACAGTCTGAGATACTAAATGGACACAAGTTTTGGGAGAACACTGCTTAAGGGATATATATATATACATATATATATATATATGTGTGTATATATATATGTATGTATATATATGTATATATATGTATATGTATATATATATATGTATATATATTTATAATATGATTTACAAGAGAAAAAAAGTTTCTATATTTAGGGAGGAGCTGGGATTTGGCTCAGTTGGTAGAGCACTGGACTGCAGTCTCTGAGGTCCCGAGTTCAATTCCCAGTACCGCAAAAGTGGGAGAAGGACCTGGCAATCCACTCCCAAGGCAATCCCGAAACAGTCAGCCATTGAAAACCCTATGAGGGTCGCTATGAGTCGGATACCAACTCGACGGCACCTAACAACAACAACAACATATTTAGGGAGACCCTCATAAAATAGAAGATACACCTTCAAAGTATCAATGTAATGTAAGAAAAAAAACAAAGAAAGTCTTAATATTTAATAGGTAAGGAAACTGAGAACAGAGAGGTTACCTTGCTTTACACAGTTCAGTATAGAGAGTCTTGGCTTGTGAATATAATTATCTTCTTGGAAGTATGAACTATCAATGGTTTGCAATTAGATGCTTTTCACAATACTTACTGGTTATGCGTGGAAATTTTCATCTTCTAAAACATAGTCCCCAAACCTCACTTTAGCCAATAGTAGCTATGTTATTCAAATAGTGGCTTAAACAAAGTCATTAAAAATATATTCTCTCATTGACTGGTGGAAATGGCAATGGGCTGTGAAATTTTAGACATTTAGGCAGAAAAATGCTAAACAACTTCAGCAATGAATCATACAAACAATCTTTGATATATATCTAGAAGACTTATGTTAAAATATTCTTAAAATACCATTAGCTGAATAGTGTAAGTTGACTATTGTAGAGATAGAGAAGAAGGCATTTATATGCTGGAAAGTCAAAAATGGAGAGAAAATTGATTTATTATGTAGGATAGTGATTGGAATATAAGATTACAATTTTTTTCTTGCATAGAAAACAGGGAGGGTTATGATGGCTGGAATAATGTTTCTAACAAATAAGGACAACAGGAAACTGTAAAAGAGAATAAAAATATATTAATTATATAGTATATATCTGGTAATTCCTCAAGAAAGCCTGCTATAGCTGAGGAATCAGAGGGTCAGAAGAGCCACCTAACTTACTAGCAAATTATAAAATTGAGATCCTAGCAGGTAGATCTGAAGGTTTTATTCTAAGTCTTTATTCTCTCTTAAGGGAAGAAGAGACAAAAATAGGGTCTTTTGTAAAGCTTGGCAATGACACCAGTGTCCAGGACCAGGGCATTAATTAAAAAGAAATTTGGGGAGAGTTAAGATGAAGATCAGGAAAATAAAGCAATTAAGAAAACATAGAGGAAGAATTGGAAACTACATGACAGAAATATAGAAGGAAATTAGACATCTTACCATGTTGAAGAATGTGGCAGAGAATGGCTAAACCTCACCTGTAGGGCGAGTGCCTCCCGATCTGGCCTGGATGTTTAGAGGGGCAGCACCACTGCCATGCACACAGATACTAAATGCAACTCACTTGGGACCCTTAGGTGAGGGGCGCATAGACTCCTGCAGCCCTCGGAAGGATGGCGGAGGTGGGAGAAAGGAAAAGCCTTAGGTGCTTTTGCCTTGCAGGGACAAACATGGCTCTTTATTTCTCTCTCCCTGCCCTTTTAAGGGTGGGGAGAAACCCAAAGCATACAGCTTTAAGCGCTAGCAGCTGTTATAAGGCCTCACAGGCAGATGCTTCTGTGTTGGTGTTCTCGGTGGAGAGCAAGTTCTTTCCTTGTTGATGGTCGCGGTGGAGAAAGAAAGAGCTGTTTTCTCATGGGTGGTCTGGGTGAAAAAGGGGTGAGCTGCCCCAGTGCAGCTCCTTATACAGCTCGCCCAGGGAATGGCCTGAGACAATCAGCTTTGAGTCCAATTGTCCAATCGGGTCTGGGGGATTTCTTTTTTTCTTTTTCTTTTTTTTTTTTTGGTGCTGTTTTTTTTATTGTGTTTTCAATGGAGAAATACATCATCTGTTTACAAAATAGCTCTTGAAAAATACAAGGAGTACAGATACTATAAAACAAAGCAAACTCCAGTCATGAGACATTACGTACATCATGCGAAAGCAACAGTCTGATCTCCAAGTTATGAAAACTAGAATTAAAAAGTCAGTACACAGAAAAGGTCCAAGTTTCCAGCCTGGCAAAACGTGGACGCAGTTACATGAAACATTTAATAAATTGAATTTTTTTCCCCCAATGTGTAAACAAAATGGCAAGACTAAATCTGTGCCTGGCAATGTCAATCTAACTCTGAAGCTACACAAACACAGACATCTTTACACTTCCCCTGTTAGCTGACCATCTTTTTTTTTCATAGGTGGTGGGAGGAAGGGCAAGGTAACTGTGCAGAGCGAAGATGTTTTGTCCAAATATCCAATCAAGTTACTTTAATTTTCCCTAGATTTCTAATTTACAAACCCGATCTTCAAAAGCCGTTTTCCTAGTTTGGGGGTTTTTGCCAATTTTCTCCCGATTTCTCCCTACATTCATCCACCTCATTTCTTTCTCTTGGATACACAGAAAACTACTTCTTTTATTTTTCCTTAAAATAAGTTTATGACCATAAAACTGAGTTCCGGCCAATAGAATTTGAATAAAAATACTGTGTGCTATTTTGGGATCTGTCTATAAAGCATCCCAAATGATACCCCATAATTTCTTTGCACATTGGATGAGTAAATGGGAAAGATATGACAGAGACCCCAAGGAGAATCTCATGAATAGGAAAGATACTGATGGAACTCTAGTTCTCTCAGTTATTTCCTGGAATTGATCCACCTTGGAGTACCACCTAACTTGCACTTGATGTGAGAAAGAAATAAACTTTTATTGCATTAAGCTATTAAAATCTAGGAGTTATTTGTTAGGACACTAAGTGTTAATGACCCTGACTGATACTTCAACCTTTGGAACATCAAGAAAATTTATAGACTGCTTTATTTACCTCATTCATTTCATAATGATGAGGAGGGGGTAAGAGAGAGAAGAGAGATAGATAACTTTCCCCCAAACTAATAGCTAATTAGTTGTTAATTAGTATAACTGAGGCTATAGTCCAAAATTCATACTAGACTTCTTTGTTTGAAAAATGCTGGTAGAAATGACAGACTTGCAGTAAGACATTCCACAGATATATTTCACTTTATCTCAGAATTTGACACCATAACCCAGCCATGAGGTTATATTCCTTGAATGATATTAGTTTTATGGCAAGAAGAGAATTAATTAGTGTGTAGAAATGCAGAAACTGAGAAGGAAGTGATTATATGTGCATACTATGCCAGATAGAATATAAAAGGAAATAAAAGGAGGGAGGCAGAGACTGACTTCTCTGTGAGAGAAGTTGTAAATAATCAGCAGAAAAGAAGAGGCATTTGTTCTAGTCACCTGAGGACACATCTTTGTGAAGGCTGAGAAAAAAAAGGAATGTCCAGGGCAACCAGCTGGGCTATAGATAAGTTTGGGATACATATTAGATAATTCAGCAGTTTTAATATTGAAAAAATGGCCAAATACAGTATCCATTGAAAGATTAGGTTAAAAAGAAAAACAAGCATTTGAAAGCAAGAAAGAAAGTTGAATGAGTTAAAATCGAGACAAGAATATATTTCACTTTTCAACAAAAGCTTTCACATATATTGGGGAAAGCAATAGTAGTTGGAAGGATTAGCAAATCTTAACTTTTGAGGAACGGAAAAAATCTGAATTGTCTTTAAAAGTTAAATAGGTAAAAAAAATGAAGTGTTATATGTTCACTGAGGGAGAAAATCGATTAGCAAACATTGAAATGATTCAAAAATCATTTTAAGAATAAGTTTTAACCTTGATGCTGTGTATTCCATTCAGATTTTGCAAAAAGCTAATGTTTCAGGTTTTATTTTATCTGATTCCCTGGATAGTCCTACTAAAAAGAATAACTTTGTTCCTATATTCATTAACATATATAATATAAGGAATCTGGTTAACAAATGAAAAATAAAACAGTACTTTTTAGCAAAGTGCCTTTTTAAAACCTACAGTAGTTTCATTTAAAAGGGATGTTTTTAGGGAGATTCAGTATTTCTTGAAACTCCAAAATGAAATAATTTTTCTTTGAAAATTGAAGCAGAGATATGTTTCTTATCAGTACTCATAAGAGAAAGCTTATAATCCTCAGCCTTAATGGCAGTCATTTCCAGTTTTTTTAATTTTAAATATTAACTGTGAAGTTTGGCTGACACTGATTTTGCATATTTCTCCCTAGTAAATTAAGAACAGTAATCCATTTACAAAAGAAGTGTAGACTTTCAGATTATACATAATTCATGGAAAACACCTTCTTCATTTACTGTATGTTCACACATGCTATAATAAGCATTGACTATTGATGATGGTGGTGGTGTGGTGGTGGTGGTTTATGTGGTAAATGCTTTTATTCTTTTTTCTTAGGGTAATGGCAACTCTACTATCTTGAGAATTACTTGTTCACCACTCTGCATAATTTTCTTTGAGATCACAAAAACTAGTGCAGGCAAAGTTATATGACACAAGTTGTACAAATTGGAATCTTTATCTGGCACATTATACAGACACTAAGGAAAAGAATTTCTTCTTTCCCTTTAATCCATGAGTTCTAAAGCATGTGATCTCTGAGCTGCTAGTGACCATAACCCCATTACATACAGGAAACAGTGAAAAAATTCTTAAATAGTTGCTTAATCATAGCAGCTGATCTAAGTTTCAACTTTAAATATACAAAATGTCAATTTTATACGATATATAAATTAGAGACATTAAAAGACCACAAGACAAATATATTATTATTTCTTTTATTATTATTATTATTTATTTTGTTTGCGAGTTGCGAGTTTGGGAGTTGAACCCAGGGCCTCACACTTGCATGCTCTGCAAGTGCTGGACCACTGAGCTGCACCCCCAGAACATTTTTTTTTTTAAACTCTTTGAGACAGGGTCTTGCTAAGTTATGCAGACTGCCTCTGGTCTCGAACTTGTGATCCTCCTGCCTCCACCTCCCAAACTGCTGGGATTACAGGTGTGCACCACCACACCCAGGTCATATTATTATTTCTTTATTCAACTTTGAATCTAGTTAATAGTCTGTGATATTTCAATCATCAGAGTTTATTAAATAGATTTTAAATGAAAATATATTTTTCTAGTTATTTCATGGTCTTGGAGCTACAGTGATGAGAAAACAGACATGCTTCCTGGAGTCATAGAGCTTACAATCTATGGCAAGAGAGACCTTAGTCAAATAGCCACATGCATACTCATTTATAAGCTATGATAATTATTCTGAGACAAATAAAGAAAATTTAATACTTACATAAAAAAAGGAATCTATTTAAGATTTGGTGGTGGGTTATGGTAGTGGTTGTTGTATAGTGAGACTTGTAGGCTAATGTTGGCAAAACTTCATGGTAAATAGAGAAAAGATTAAGGTTAAGAAAAGATTAAGATTTTGCTTTACTTGGTTCTACATTCAACACCCATGGAAGTAGCAGTTAAGAAATCAAAAGATGCATGCCTTTGGGAAAAGCTGTTCCCAAAGACCTCTTTAATGTGTTGAAAAGTAAAGATACCACATTGAAGAGGAAGGTAAGCCTGAATCATGCCATGGTACTTTCAGTCACATCATATGGCTATGAAAGCTTGACATTAAATAAGGGAAACTAGAGATGAATTGATGTCTTTGAATTATGGTGTTCATGGACCACCAGAAGAACCAAGAGATCTGTCCTCAAAGAAGTACAGCCAGAGTGCTCCTTGGAAGCAAGGATGGCTAGACTGTGTTTTACATACTTTGGACTTGTAGCCAAGAGGGATATCATATTTGGGATAGTGGCAGGCCAAAAAAAAAAAAAAAAAAAAAAAAAGGAATTAAGAAAGAAAGAAAAAAAGAAAAGGAAAACCCTCAGCTAGATGGATTGACACAGTGTCTGTAACAATGCACTTAAACATAAGTAAGATCATGTGCCTGGCACAGAATTAGTGAGTGTTTTGTTCTGTTGTACGCAGGGTCACTATGAGTCAGAACCAACTCAACGGCACCTAACAACACCAACAAACCTTTAAAGCTGCTGCTAAGAGCTCACAGAACTTTCTCCAGAACAGATTACATTTTAGGCCATAAAGCAAGTTTTAACAAATATGAAAAAAGGAATAATTTTACATCTTATCAGATCACAATGCAATAAAATAAAAATCAATAGCAAAAGAAACTACAGAAAATGCACAAACCCACGGAGATTGAAAACTACACTTTTGAATGATCTGTAGATCATTGAAGACATCAGGGATGAAATTTAAAAATTTCTAAAATTAAATGAAAATGAAAATACAACTTAATAAAATGTGTGGTATAGAACAAAAGCAGTTCTAAGAGGGGAGTTTACAAGCTGAGTGCTTGCATTAAAACACCAAAGTGATCTGAAATAAATAACCTAATAATATACATCAATTTCTTAGAAAAATAAGGACAAGCCAAACCCAAAGTTAGTTGTTGTTGTTGTTGTTAGGTGCCGTCAAGTCAGTATCCGACTCATAGCGAACCTCATAGGATTTTCAATGGCTGACTGTTTCGGGATTGCCTTGGGAGTGCATAGACATAGGAAAATAATAAAGTAGAGAAGAAATTAATGAAATGGAGACTAAATGAAGCAGAGTTGATGCTTTAAAAAATAAACAAGATTGATAAACCCTTAGCCAAACTAACCAAAAGAAAGAAAGACCTAAATAATATCAGAGATGAACAAGTTATCACAATAGATATCACTGAAATACAGAGAATCATTGTAGAATGTTTTTAATATTTATATCCCAATAAACTTGAATATATAAAAGAAATCAATAAACTTCTAGACATAAATTCCTTACTAAAATTGAACCAAGAGGATATTAACAACTTAAAAAATTGCTGATGGTGGAGCCTAAAGAGAAATACATTGTTATATCTAGAAGAGGTATGCTGCCTTTGACTAAAGTTTCCCTGGTATCAACTACCATTCTCAACCCTTCATCTTGACACTCCTTGGCAGTCTAAACAAACAAACAAACAAACAAACAAATAAATAAAAGAAGTTAGTAAAAAGCTGTGGGATACAACCTGCAAGTCAATGTAAGTGCACTTAACCAGAAATGGTCTCTATACTCCTGAGACCCGTGGTTGAGTCACATGTGAGCAATTAGCTTAGGCTGCCCAAAAGTGAGGAATTTTAAATAATATTAAAGTACTCAAAGGAGAATAATTAAATGACTTTTTACAAATCTAATTAAAAATGTAGGGGGGTACTGTCATATAAAATAATCATATGAAGCTCATACCATCTCAAAGAGAATCAGGGAAAATTACATTTGTCCTTGAAGTGCATAGCTTCTAAACTATAATTTTGTAAGTCTCTCTGGAAAAAAATTAAGGAAACAGAAAAGATCAGCCCACTGAACATATTTCATCATCTCTTTCAACACTGCCATGTCAGTTTTTGCCATCCAAGGACTAGATCTGGGACAGTACCTGTTGTTGTTAGGTGAAATCAAGTTGGGTTTGACTCATAGTGACCCTCACAGGGTTTTCAATGGTTGATTGTTTTAAGAGTAGATTATCATGTACTTCTCCCATTTTTGCTGTGCTGGGGAGTGAACTCAGGGCCTCAGAGTGTGCAGAGCAGCACTCTACCAACTGAGCTAAACCCAAGCCCTTGGTTAGGTCCTAACTTGTACTAAGTTATTTGCCATTGCATTAAATGAAAGATTTCAATGAGAAACAATTCATGTGTTTGTATTTAGCACCTCTGTATCAATTTCTTCATAGTTGTTATGTTAGCTCAGTTGGTAGGATGCTGCTCTGCAAGTACCCTGTACTCTCTGAAGCCCTGAGTTCAATCCCTAGCACTGCAAAAATGGGAAAAGGACCCCACAGCCCATTTCTTAATAATCAACCATCAAAAACCCTGTGAATAGAGTGTTGTAGAGTGTTTTGTTCTGTTGTACACAGGGTTGCTAGGAGTCAGACCTGACTCGAGGGCACATAACAACCACCTAAATATCTATGTAGAAAGACTTTTTATCCTAATGCCTTCTTTCTTTTCACTCCTTTCTCCTTTAATTTTCCTTCATGAATCCCTTAAAAAACATGTTTGATTCTACTGAATTCTTTTGT